>JAYKTE010078861.1:0-14243 GCA_036873565.1 Xipholeptos notoides
CATCTCATAAAAATACAAATTGGGCACAAGGACGTAGAGTTTTATATGGGGTGGGGGTTAGAACTTTGGTTGGTAATCGCTAGTCCTAATCCTTAACTAAACTTATTCATGACCCATTCACCCATTTGCATCTCATATAAGTACCATGCGTCCTTCAGACAGACACACAGGTCAAACACCAAAATACCACATTTACTCTATGGACTTAATACCTACTTAAAATATCCCTTAAAGTGCGATTCGAACCTGAAGACCACGTCGTGCGAAACAAACGCTCTAATGACCAACCAAAGACATGGTTTTCATGGTTTTACTCCTAATCGTAGAGCGGCGCTCTTCCTTCTAAAAGCTTATATTTTATTATCCACTCGTACCGGGGCTATTCCGAAACAATGATTATCTAAAACACGCCCAGACGCATGAAGTACAACCATATGAATTTTCAAGAAAATTGGCCCAGCCGTTTCGGAGTCCACTACTCACAAACACAGACCCACAAAGTTCCATTTATATAAAAGTTTAAATAAGATTTGTTATTCTATCTCTCTTTGTGTGTGTGTGTGTATGTGTGTGTGTGTGTGTGTTTGTTTGTAAGTTTTTATTTTAGATGTTTTATGAAAACACTTTTGTTTGTCAAGATTGTTTTTTTACTAAAAAGAAAGATGAAAATTTAAAGTCGACGCCTTTACGACTAACGCCATCTCTAGACATACTTCTTCTCTCTCCCTCTTCCTCTTTATTAATGCTTTCTTGCGTTCTGTTGTTCTTTTTTTCTGATTCACATTTTTTTCCAATACTATTTTTCTTTATTTTTTACATTTTTTTTCTGATCTCCGGTTCTCTTTTTTTGTTGTTGTTGGTTTTTTCCCCATTATTCTTTCTTTCTTTATTTTTTTATGCATGTTTTTAAACTTCTATTCAAGTCCATAATATCAGCACTCTTTAGTTTTCTGTTGAGCGTCTTTCTTTTCTCACCGGATGGAATTCAAACAACTCTTACAGATAGAAAATTAAAAAAGAAAAGAAAAGAAAAAAAAAACGATAGAAAAAGAAAGAATTAAAAAAAAACAATAAAAAAAAGAAATTAAAAAAAAAGAAAAAGAAAAGTATTTCCTAAACCAGTTTGAACCAACTTCTCAAGATATTATGCCAATTCTGTGAGCTAAAAATAAGAAGAATCACAGCCAGGAATTTCACTCGTGTTTCCCATCGTTACGTTGTCTTATTAATTTTTAAACGTGGATTTACTTGGCGTCTCTGTGTGAAAGATTTCTTTTCTCCTTTCGTTTCGTTTTTGTTTACTTAAATGCTGACTGCTTTATTCTGGATAAGTGTTCAACAAGCTGTCAAATTAAAAACCAGATGAAGTCTAATATAATTGGAATTTTATGTATGTGCTCTCAGACGTCATATTCAATTTTAAAACACCTATATTCAAGACAAATACGCGAACTTCTTTAAGGTGAAATCGAACACTTACTGACAAGAGTTTATTTATAGCTATCTCGTAAAGCGAAAATAATTAACTTTGACTGTTTTTCTACTTACTTCCCTTGATGGGATTTTTGTTATTATAACTGATTACCTTTTTTTTTTAAATTTACTTTTTCCTTTATCAGAAAAAAATGGTATGGGCCAATTTGGCAGAGCTTAAGATTAATTTCAAATATTTAACCCTTTGGACCCTGACTAATCAAAACTATTAACTAGCCAACCAGAGCCGTTCCGTTCTATTAGTATAGAAATCATGAAAATATCAGCCATCACGTTTTTGCTCTAAGTCACCAGGATCAATATAGACGGTTTTTGAAAGAAGAAAAAAAAAATCACAATTTATGAATTTAAATGTATTAATAGAAAAAAATATCAATTTCAAATTAATTTTTTTCGCTTACTGTCAAAAATGCTGTCCTATTAAATTCATTTTTTACTCTCTTTGACGGATGATCATGCTGGGGGTACGATTTATTGTGGCCCTTTGGAGAGCCTAGAGCATTAGATTTAGTTAGGCCTAACAAAATTTATTAAGTTTTCTAGTTATGTAATTATTATTTTTCGAAATCCTTGAGATAAGGTATGAGAAATTTTAAAAGTATTCATCGGACTATTCTCCTCATCAATGCTACATTCGCATTTATAACGTTTCGACCGAATCACTCTTCGGTCTTCCTCAGGTGTCCTAAAGGGACTCATATTGTTTTTAGATCTATCTTTTTTCTTTTAATTTAGCGTTGGTTTTATTTTTTTCTTCTTTTATTTTGATTAATACGTTCAAAATTATATAATTATATAAATAAATTAGTTAAGAATTTTACTACAATGTCATGAGTAGAGCTGTGACAATATTCTTTTATTAAAAATGTTCTTGTCAGAGCCCTACTTGTTACTGACTATTTTGCAATTTGACCATTTCTTTTAATTCTGTAGCTATTACTAATAACTATAGAATTAAAAGAAATGGTAAAATCGCAAAATAGTCAAGTCTGTGCCAAGAATATACTTTAATGAAAGCATATTGTCAGAGCCCTACTAATGAGTTTTTCCACTACTTCTACATACTGTTTGATCGATTTGCCTCACAGATGGGTCCACCAAAAGTAGCTGATCATGGAATTTGTGAACCGAAACGGGAAACCAAGCCATATTGTCTATCCTGCAGAACAGGATCTGAAACAGTATGTACAGTATTACTACACACACTGCCCGGCACATAAAACATCGTAACGGTCCACAAACTTCGCCATACAAGTCTGTCTACTTGAGCTTTTTGCCTCAAATCAATGTTTCTTTATTGAATGGACTTGATTAATTACTGATTTTATTTTTGTAACAGCACATTTATTTATCCTTTATTCGTTTGTTGCCACTCAATTTTGGTCCATTGCCTATATAGGTTATATATATACATATAATATATACTTTTTAAACATGTTTCATTAAACATTAACGACGTGTATTGTCGTTCTTTAAAACAAATCCTTTCAATTTTTCGTATATTTCTTTTAATATCTTTCAAAAACTTTTCGAACTTATGATGTTTTCACATTTTTGGCCATACCAAAAATCTTCTGAATTGCACGGGCAACACCGGCTATGCTGCTGGTAGGTTATAAGTAAGACATTTGTTTTAAAGCTATGGTAATGTGAAGGGTCAAATCCATAGCATTCATTTTTTTCCATAAAAACTATTTAAATCCAAAACAGAAAATTCATATTCAAATTACTCTATTTAAAACGACTCTGTTTTTATATTAGACTGCAGGCTAAAGGTCTATATCGCTCTAGATTTCTTAATCTGTGACCTGACGTACACTTAGGGTGGTATAAAAGGCGAATAAATGCCAATAATAATAACATAATTGATGGCAGTTAATATCGTCACAGTAAATAAAAAGCTGACTTGTAATTGGTCAGATCTTGGACCAAAGCTCTAGCCAAAATTTCAGCATTAAAATTCGTATGATCTTATACACAATATTAAAAAAAAGAAACATGCCCACCACTTTTATAGACCATTAAAAGCGTTTTTTTTTCAGATGACAACACAGCCTATATTGATTGAAATTATTCTAATTTCAATAATATAATTTACATTCTAAATTTTTATAATTTCAATGATACAGTTTACATTCTACTCATGCATTTCTCATTTTTAATGTGAGATAGGATAAAAAAGTAAATCTAATATTAATTTTGAAGAATAATGATATCACTCGAATCAACCCCGTATCAACCCCGTATGTTATATAAAAAAAGAAATAACTGAAGCGTACATCAACAGCTGGCGAGTAAAGTCTATAAATTTCAAACAGGAAATGATAAAAGGCATATGCCTTTAAACAAAAAAAATCCCAATTAAACATACATACAGTAGAGCACACACGCAATCGTGTACGAACACACAAAATTTTGCCCCTACTCACACATGCGCCAGTGCATACAAACACACACATTTATACATATAGATAGACACTCATACACTACATGCATACGCAAAAATAAAAAAGAAGAAAAATATTGATCACAACATTGTCTCGTCAGCACCCACCCGTGTCCGAGTATCGGGTCTATCACTTATCCCCTATTTTTAAAGAGGCCTATGTTTTACGTGGCTTGCCAGGCCCAATCGGCGGTGGAAGAGACGTGGGCAGTATTTACAAGAGAGTGTAGACGGAAGATGGGGCTGTTCCCCCTTTCTTCTTGCCTTTTCACTTTCCCTTCTCTCCTTAAAGTCCACGATGCCTTTGCGTGGTAAGATCTTCCATTTGGTCCGGTCCCTAGCAGTTTGTTCTCGCGAGGAAGGGTTGATGTTTGTTATCGCCAGAGTGCACTTTAGTTGGTCTTTATAGAGCCGTTTAAGTGCTCCTTGTAGTCTGGACCCATTGACAAGCTCGCTATAAATCTTTTTTTTTTAGAAGCCTGGGCGTGTCTTGCCCAACATAGGCGATGGAGACTTTAACGTTGGTCATTTTAGTTCTGTCCAGTATTTCCAAGTTAATAGTGTGATTCTCCCAGGTGATGCTTGAAATTTGCCTCAACCTGTGTTGCTGGAAGCGTCCGAGGTCTTTTATATTGCTTCTGTATAAGGTCCATGTCCCACAAAATATTGGTCAAAGCATTATACAAATTACAGAAACGGACTAAAAACAATTTACGATGGTCGTTCCAAAAGTAATGTATAAAATTTAGTTTTAAATTACTTTATTTGTTTGTTGTCTTTCTTTCGTCAAAATGGTATTTTCAGTCACATCATTATATTGGTTGTCCCAAAAGTTCGTAAACACTAATGGTTTTTATTTTGAGGAATAAATTTTGTTGTTTCAGCTATTACTTGGCGAGTAAAATTTTTAATTTTTTGCAAGTGTTTACGAACTTTAATAATTTAACCTTTAATTGGGCATGCTTCTTATTTTCCAAGAGCACCAGGAAAGTTAAGGTAACCGTAACTTTATGATTGGCGGATTCTTCAATTCAAGGATTGTTTTTTTTGTCGTCGTGTTTATTTTTTCAGCCATACTGAAGAGCTTTAACCTTGACAAAGAATCATTACTTGAGTTGTTATATTAATTTAAATTGTGCAATTGAACAAAAAAAGAAAGAAAAGAAAAAGAAGATAAATAATGTTAAAAAAACGAGAGAAAAAACAAAAAAAAACAATTTTAATGATTATTTCAAAATGGAAATAATGATAAAAAATTATTAAGTGTAATAGGATGGGTAAGATTAGCAATTCTTCTTAAAAAATAGACGCAGTAAAATATGTTCATTTAAATCTGATTCTTAAAAATACGAGGGTCGTTCCAAAAGTAAAACTACCCTTTTTTATATACGAGAAGACGTCCCAAAAGTATATTTTAAAATTATTTTTACAAGGGTCGTTAATGCTTTCAATTTTTTTCTATACGTGAATTAGTTCCAAATGTAATGTCTCCTATTTTTGAAATTTATTTTTACGAGGGTCGTTCCAAAAGTAATGCTTTGAATTTTTATAAACGAGCGTTGTTCTAAAAGTAATGCCTCCAATTTTATATACGAGGGTCACTCCAAAGTTAATGTCCACTATTTTTTCATATAAACGTGGATCGTTCCAAAAGTTATCCTTCTAACCTTAATGTACGAGAATTGTTCCAAAAATAATGCGCCTGTTGAACGTTTATGAAGCCGATTCAATTGATATCAACACAGATAGGAGATGGGTCGTCGATTTCAGAGTGGCGACTTAAATGTGAGTGACAAAGCGCACTGCAGACGCGAAAATTGACCGCCTCGTGCATTGCTGGCAAAAGTGCATTGAGAATGGTGTTTCAATGTCAAAAATTGAATTCTTCAGCACAAAAGGCTGCTCGTTTATTTTCGCTCGGTACTATTTCTGTTTTCGTAGCTCTTCAACATTTTGAGTTAAAAGTTAAAGCGATAGCAGGCATTACTTTTGGAACGACTCTCGTAGTCGATTTAAAGCTGGAACGGGCCTAAACATTGCACGGTGCAGTAAACGTCTTTGAATGACAGGTAGACAATTACGAGAGGACATTACGCCCGGCCTAATCATAAAATCACCTTCAGACATCTGACGCTACTATAGCAAACGCTTTGTGCATGGAAGTAGGAAGAGTATACAGGATATAGGGGAAGAGAAGCATGATTTATTTTCATTAGGGATTCATGGGAACTTCTTGACAGACTTCAGTTAGGATGTTGGCTTCCTCTCAAACTGCCTACCAATCGGGGACTAAAAAAATGTACACATTTTTTCTTTTAAAATGTGACAGTAACAGTCAACTATGATTAATTTTTTGTTTGTTTTTCCGCTTTCCGGTTTCTTGTCGTTCCTCTTACCATCACGAGTTTCATGCGTTGGGTAACAAATTAGGAAAAACTACGTCTAAGGTTCAATTTCAAGCGTTGGCAGTTTTTGTAAGATCTTATTCAGACAAAAATCTTATATGGCTTATTTTCAATCGACATGGACCTTGTATAAAAACAATCTTTTTGCCATTTTGTTAAAATATCAAAGAAAAAAAACAAAAAAACCCCCAAAAAACCCAAACAAACCAAAGAAACAAAAATAACAAAAACAAAACAAAAAAAACTAAAAAAACAAAACAAAACAAAACAAAAACAGAAGCTAAAAAAAAATCATATAAAAATGTCTACAAATAACTTTTAATCGACAGAAACCTAAATTGATAAATAATCGCAAAAAAATATTTCCCAATGTTATTAAAAATCAAAGTAGGCCGTATTGTCATTGGAAAGCGAATCACTTCCAATTGCCGAAAAAAGCAGTGGATTAAGTTATTTAAAAAAAATGTTTATAAGATCAAAAGTTTTCTTCTATAACATTTCCCAAGCATAATTTCGTAGCATTAATTAATTCGTTATTTCAATCTTAATCCATGAATTCGATGCTGGAGTTTTGGTTAGCTTTGTCCCAAAATCTGACTAAATTACAATTAATCTTTTTATTTACTGCAACAATATTGATTACCAACAATGATTGTTTTATTCCATTTTGTGTTATTATTAACTTTTCACAAACGTACAGCATTTGTGTTTGCGAAAAATAACACGAAGTTCATTCTTTTCCACCGTAAGTGAGGATCACAGAATGAAAAATCTTGAATGAAGTAGACTTTTGGATTTGCTGCCTAAAACGGTTTTTGAACACAAATTCTTAGAGATAACATATAATTGACATGAACTCATTTTGGTATCGGCAGTACTCAATGGTTATCAGGATATTTAGTTAGTTGCTTCTGCGGCTTATTAACCATTATCAGTCATTTAACACTTCTAATGAGATTATCCGTTTCGTTTTTTGATTCTGTCTATGTCTAGCCATCATCCGCGTGTCTTATGATATTTCACCCTGCAGCAGTTCAAACCATGCAAATGGGAAAAAATCTATTTGGTTGTCCCGAAAATTCGAGGAAGCTTGTCAAGAATTCTTTGATTCAAAACCGGCTGAATGATACTTTCACCAGATCCGAAAGCTTTGAGATCGATGGCAGAAAAGTCTTGGAAAATCATCTTGGAAAATGTTGGTCTTTATTCTGAGGAACAGTTTTTGTTGTTTTTGTTATTAATTGGCGAGTAAAATTTCGAAGCTTATCCAAATTTTGGGTAACGTAATGTAAGCTACCCCCACCACCAAAAATAAAAAAATGAATTGCATATTGTGTTATTTAAAAACTACGGGTAGACAAATCAACGAAATCATTGTTCTCGGCATTAAGTTACCTAAAAATATTGATATTCTGTAAAACAAGTTAAACAAACAAATAAACCATCTTCGGATTCTAAGGCAAACCTTAAATCTAAAACTTATGTGTGTGTCTAAAGAAACAATGTCTCAGAAATGAAAATGGTTAGTGAGTCATAATCACAATTTATCTAAAGAAAAACCTTAATTTCAAAACACAGATTAGTGTCTGAAGAAGACATAATATTACAGAGATGAAGACCGTTTTATAACAAAGTAATCAGTGAGTCACGACGATAATTCATCCCAGAACTTCAAAACAAGAATTATTGAGACAAATCTCAGGTTAAGAGAAATCCCTCAAGAAACTAAATGACTGATCCAATTGACAGCAATGTTCTTGACAGTAATGTTAATTTGAATAAGGAAGCAATAAAATAAAACAGAAACTCGTCTACAGACAGATTCAAACCAGGAATAATTACGAAGTGAGAAAAATATTGCATGAAAAGCTCAATCCCTCGATAAATGAAATCGTTTTAATTTTTAACTAAGTTTTTATCTCTTTTCTAAGATTAGAATTTATTTATTACTCATTATTTATTTATGCTAGAGCAGACAAAAATCACTTTTAATGTCCTGTAAAAGTGGTGAGGGAACCTTTTGAAAATAAATGTGTATAGAATCATAACAAACTTTTCCGTAACTTTTCCTAAGCGAAATTTAGTTGTATTAAATAACAATTAATTTGTTATTTCTATCTTGATCTACAACTGAAATGTTGGCTAGATTTATTCCAAAATCTGACCAATTAAATTTCAGCTTTTTATTCATTTCGACAATATTTACTGCATCTATTATGTTTTTCCTTAAAGATTGTGCTGTTAAAATTAAATTCTCACAAATGTACAACGTCTATCCTTGGAGAAAAATATGATGTTCAGTGTAGTATTGTCTATTTTTGTTCTTCGACCTTTAGTGTAGATGACAGAATGAAAATCCTAGAGCCTTAGCCTGGGTGAATTGTGTCATCCCCCCAAAAATTTTGCTCCATGTCACTTATCCCCTATTTTGCTGATGTCTATATTTGACATGACTTGCATGGTCTAATCAGTGGTTGAAGAGTCGCGGACAGTGTCTTGGGCCTGCAGCCTATTAAAAAAAATTGGAAATTTACAATTTAAGATGTGTATCAAAATATATTTTTAAAAAAATGACCATAAGTTACTTCTTTGTGATATTGTGCTTACGTCATTAGAGATTTCAAGTTATATAACCCCCACAAAAAAAAATGCAAAAAAATTTTGAAATCTTTTAAAATGTCATACAAATCATTTATACGAGGCAGTCCACTCAAATGTTGCACCACTGCCAACCACATTAACCTACGTTGAATGGTTATTATCCTCTGCTATTCTATCCATCTGAATTGTCAATTTTCCCGCACACACTAGAAAACAATATTTCAGAAAAGCGAGAGAGATAGATGCAGAGAGAAGAGAGGGAAGAACAGGAGAAAAAGTAAATAGGGGTCTGTATATCAGCCCTGTATCACCCAATCAGCCTAATCATAACTACGCTCATCAGTCACGTAGATTCGATAAGTCTAATAATTTACTAATGGCTTTTGGTGCTGAGTACGAAGGAACCGGACATCGTTCGTCTATTGCTTTCGAGCAACCAGTTTTTGTTTTATGACTTGTGAAATCATCTCCGATTTTATCAATTAAAAAAAAAACACATTTAATCTTCAAGGCATAATAAATAATAAATATAAATGAAAAATCTTTTTATATGTAAAAATGAAAATGTGCGTGTGTTTGTGTCTGTACAATCAGTTTCTAGCAAAGTCGTATGTCAATTTTGGGTCTACAGACTTTAAATTTAAAATATAGATTTGGAATAAGTGTTTTCCTTCATGTAGATGAGTTATTCCCTCGGGTTAACGAGCCTCATCTGGTCGAGGCAGCTGAAAGTGAATCCAATTGTTTTGACTGGGATTTTAACTCTTACGATTCGTTTACAAAGTCCAAGCTTTTATCACTCCTCCACCTTCGCCAAATAAAAAAAGTACCCTCAATGTTTTTTCTTTATAAACAAAAATTTAAAACAGAAAAAAATCTGTTTTTTCGGAATACTTGGAATGAGGCTTGATACTTTACATCTACCCTTCAGGCTGTTGTCCTTATCTTTAGCACTGTTACATTCACACTCCTTGAGATGTGGCGTGATAATTATACATCTATTTTTTTACTATTGTCCTCATCCTTATCTTTGTTATCTTCACAATACTTGAGAAAAGGCGTGATAATTTCTACATTTATTTTTTGACTGTTGCTCTCATCCCTGTAATTAATATCAGACACTTTGCACATTTCTAAGTTTAGCTAAAGTAAAGAAACACAGCAATATCAAGTAAATTAACTCTTACCTCATAAATTGCTTCTTTTGCACAATGGAGTCTTGATCCAGTAGAAGAACTTCTTGTTCTATGTCCTTTCAAAAGAGAATCGCTTGACGATGCTCTTCTTGATTGGGCTATATCCGAACTTGTTGTCCTTGTTAGCGGCATATTTGGCCAGTATGTTTCCATGTGTGCGTGACACATTAAATGCTTGTGTTCCGAAACAAATTTTTCTGATCCATCATTTTTGTTCGATAACGGGGCATTGATCCGAATCTTACACCGGATCACACATATAGACATTGCAGCTGTAACTGGCACGGCTACAGTCACGGCAACCAGTACTATTACAATCAATAAATAGACATGGATCTTGTTGTCTGCGGCCCCGTGAGCAGAATTCACTGTTTCGGCTGACTGGTTACTCACGCCCAGGGCAAGTGATAGGTTAGTTGTACTTGTAAGAACAGGATCACCACTGTCTTTAACAATAAACTGTAGAAGGTGTATGCGGGCATCCTGCGGGGTGACCTCTCGACTGAACGAGAGCAAGCCGGTGTAGTGATTAATGGTAAATAATTGGTTTTCATTTCCTCCCTCAATTTGATACCTCAAGAAAGCATTTTCTCGACTGTCACTGTCCATGGCTTTCAGAATAGTGATTTTGTTTGTACGCTTCGGGTAGTACGTGACATCCATTTTGAACGGGTTAATACTTGGAAAGGTAAAATATGGGGCGTTGTCATTCTCATCTTGCACCTCAACGATTACATTAGCTGTGCTGTTGAGCATAGGTGTCCCGTTGTCCTTGACCAAAACTTGAAACCTGTAGGTATCTTGGAATTCGTAATCCAACGACATGACTGTAGAAATTTCCCCCTTTCTTGAAATTTGAAAAGGCAATATGTACGTTTCATTGGAAAGGAGATTATAGAAAAGTTGACCCCCGGCTCCCAGGTCAGGATCAGTGACATTGATAATACCAACAAAAGATGTCGGCATTTGGTTCTCACGGATAGAGAACTTATATAGCTCTTTTGAAAACCTTGGACGCACGTCGTTGACATCTGTTACTCGAATGGAAAACTTACTTTTACTGTGTAGAGGGGGTATGCCTTTGTCTTGACAATCGATCGTAACGTCATGATACTCTTTTGTTTCTCTGTCAATTGGATATTTCACAATGAGTTTATATTCATTAAGCCCTAGGCTTTGCAGTTGGAATTTCTCATGCTGGAGATGGCAAACAACAGCGCCATTTCGGCCGTCGTCATTATCAGTGACCATCACATATGCAATGAAACTACCGATCTCAACATCTTCAGATATTGATGTTACATTTGTGGATGAAGATGAGACAAAGTTCACATCTATGGTAGGTGCAGTGTTTTGTTCATTTATTATATTCACCAGTACTTTAGCTGTTGAGCTTAGGGATGGGTTGCCATTATCTGTCGCCCGAACATAAAGTTTAAACGTAGGTTTATGGAACGAAGAAGAAAGTTTTTTTCTCAAGAAAATTTCTCCAGTTTTTTCATCTATTCTGAACTGAGCTCTTGCCTGTTCAGATGTTCGGTCACTAAAGTGATAAGAGATTTTTCCATTCGGTCCTAAATCAGAATCCATAGCCGACAAAATAGCCACAGGGATCACCTCATTACTATTGAAGTTGACAGATATATTGTAAATATCTTGGGAGAAAACAGGTGGGTTATCATTGACATCTTTTACGGTAATATGAACGTCTAGCGTACTCTGCTTTGGTGGGGACCCTCCATCGTTTGCTACAACTTGGACTGTATAGCTATCTTGGACCTCTCTGTTAATCCTCTCTTGTAGTATAATACTGAGGTCTGATATACCGTCGACACTTTCAGCAACTGATAAAGAAAATGGTTCATTTTTATTTTTTACCAAGTGATATGTAATTCGAGAATTGAGATTTCCACTGTCCATGTCTATTGCACTTGGAATCAGTCTTCGGACTCCTTTACCATCATCTTCGGAAAACTCGATATTTACAGTTTTGACCGGGAACTCGGGTTGGTGGTCATTAATGTCTTCAATGATGACCTTCACTTTTAAGATCTTCATGAAAGTCTCAGCTTGTCGCACTGCAACCTTAACAACCCTGAAACACTCTGTGTTGTGCCTACAAAGTGATTCTGAATCCAGCTCTTGTGCTGTATAAAGTTTTCCTGTTTGTTTAGAGATGCGGAAAAGTCTAGAAACATCACTGAAACCCTGTTGTAATTGACTGAAGGTTATAAGCTTACGGTCCACAGGCTCAATATTGTCCATCAGGTGCGAATCTGAGGCAATATCTCCTAAAAGAGTACCTGGTCCTTTGCCTTCTTCCACGGTATATGTAAGGTCTGCACCATGGCACAATTGTACGGCCATCCATAATGTATACACTGATAGCAGCATTGCTTATTTTGTATTACAGCGTTAAAATCATAAGCTTATCTGGATTTCATCAAGCCAGAATAAGCAGAGATGTATTGCTCCATTGCACTAATAATCTGAAATACAAACAGAAAAAAGTCATGAGAACAAAATCAAGTTGATGTACACCTTTCTACTCGAACATAAAATGTCCTATAGTACGTTGAATCATTCACATGTTTCGGAAATGCATAATATTGAAAAAATGGTGCTCTCACACCACAAAAAATGAATAAAGAATTTAAAAACGCATAAAAAACGAAAAAAGTATCTTAATGGTAGGTACGGAGGAGTGATATGATGTTAGACGACACTTCAAACTGCATACACGAGATCGCTCAAAAATATTGCCACCTATTTTTTAAAGTAATTTTTTAAAAGCTGAAGAGCTATGAAGACAGGAGTGTTACTATTAAAACTAGCGACCTTTTATGACCCAGAATGTATTTTTCTACATAGTCACCAACATTCTCAATGCACTTTTGACAGCGATGAACGTGGTGGTCCATATGAGCCTCACTCACTTTGAAATTGGCAAACCCACCTCCTAACTCCTTGCTAACGTTCAATGGGCACCGGCAAATGTTGATCGGTTAAATTTTTTCGGCATGGAAGAATTCAGTGACGCACCTCTGCTACTGACGCACGTCCATGTCAATGGTTGATTTTTTAGAGTCTCAGAGCGTTAATATCTGCAACAGAGAGATGAAACTTTCATATCATGAACGCATAAATTCAGTCACCATAACAATGCAATTTGTAATCCTCTCCGATACATTCAGGTGGAATAAAACAATAGGAGGCATTACTTATGGAACAACCCTCGTATATCATTAAGTTTGTTAATTTGTATATCTAATACATAATTTTTATATTTTTTCGTAGTCCTTCTGATAAGGAAAATGTTTCAATCCTAACCGCGGGCAGAGATTACCAAGAATACATTTTCAAAGCTCAACACAATCATGGTTAAAGATCGAGAGCAGGCTATCCTCGTAGTTTGTATACAGGGATATGTTATAAATTCTGTGAAGACTCCCAATTACGACAAGAAATTTCCCGAGTTCGATCACCTGAAGACGGCCGAAGGGTTCATCGGGCAAAACGTTTTGAAAGTAACAATTAAGGATGAGGACAATAGTCCGAAAAATAGATGTTGATATAAATGTCCAAAGTTCTATGTTGCTCTAAATTATTGATTGTCACCTATACTTTGGGTGAAAGAAAAAAGGTAAATAAATGCCAATACTGCCCTGAACTTCTTACTATTTTCCCCTAAGCGCAGATTCTGAACATTTGTGAGACTTTAATAACGTCAGCAAAATCTTTAACAAACCCATCACTGATGGCAGTTAGTATTGTCACAGTGAATAAAATGCTGAATTTTAATCAGGGCAAAGCTAGTTAAAATTTCAGCATCCAATTTGTGGATTAAGACTGAAAAAAACAAACAAAAAAAACAACTAATTAATAAAAGCAACCCAGTTTCGCTTGGCAAAAGTTGCAGAAAAATTTCTTATCATTTTTATAAACAATTTTTTTCAAAAAATTGTGCCTACCGCTTTTACATCTCATTAAGTGTTTTTTCTTGTAACAACACGGTCTATAATTCTTCCAGAGCTGGGATTCGGTAGAAAAAATCTACCGCCGGTATCGGTATTCGGTAGCGAGCCGTGTCCAATCGGTATC
>JAYKTE010078972.1:0-14242 GCA_036873565.1 Xipholeptos notoides
TTTTGAATAACACAATATGCACTATTTAATCCATATCAGCCATTTTAGGTCATTTAATGCCGAGAACAATCATTTTTAAACGTTATTTTTTGGCCACACTTAGTTCTTTTGAATAACACAATATGCACTATTTAATCCATATCAACCATTTTAGGCCATTTAATGCCTAGAACAACAATTTTTGGTGAAAAATGATTGTTCTCGGCATTAAATGACTTAAAAAGGTTGGTATGGCGTAAATCTCAAAAACAACCAAACAAACAAACAAACAAACCAAAAAAAAGATCCATTCACCGTTGGGGTACTTCATTTGTTAACCTTGTTGGCCACCCTTTTCAACCAGTGAACCGGTTTGGTCACCGAGAACGCGACCGGCCATTTGGCACTTGGGACAGGGTTAGACGGTTCTGGTGACACAAAAGCGGAGAAATGAATAGATTATTGAAGAGACCCACTGTTCTAGTTCAGTTTACATAAATACACGGGGAAGTCGATTTGGCCGAGTGGATAGGCAGTCCGACTTCGGAAACGTAGTACAGTACATTCACACACATTTGGCGTTGGAGTCTAGATTCACCCAATTTTGTTGGACAAGTTGGCGTTGGAGTCTACATTCACCCAATTCTATTGGACAAGTTGGTGTTGGAGAATCGTAGTACACGAGCTCGAATCCCAGGGGAAGTCAATTTGGCCGAGTGGATAGGCAGTCAGACTTTTGAATCGTAGTAAGCGAGTTCGAATCCCAGGGGAAGTCGATTTGGTCGAGTGTATAGGCAGTCGCACATTGGAATCGTAATACGAGAGTTCGAATCCCAGTCATTCCGTTTGCGTTCATATTCAGACTAATACCCTCGGGAAACGGTATGAGTCCCTACTTTCCCTCCAGCTATGGGTTAAATAGTGCATACTGATACTCATAACTCATCATCCCCACGCACTCCATCCCGTCACTCTTGACGAAGACTAGTCGGGGCCTTTGTAATATATCTTGCCTTGCAGTGTGGGCGTTCTCACACCTTCTTCCACTGTTATCTCCAATCCGTCGCCACAGGGATTTATACCTTGGCTTCGGCAGTTTTAGGTGCATTATCTGTATTTATGTATTTATGAGTTTTTTTGTGTTTTACGGCATATCAACCATTTTAGGTCATTTAATGCCTAGAACAATCATTTTTGATAAACGTTATTTTTGTTTACACTTCGTTTTTTGAATAACAAAGTTTGCACTATTTAACCCATATCTGGAGGGAAAGTGGGGATTCATACCTTTCCCAAAGGTTTTATTCTGAATATGAACGCAAACGGAAGGACTGTGATTCGAACTCGCGTAATACGATTCCGAAGTCCAACTGCCTATCCACTCCGCAAAATCGACTTCCCAATGTTATTAGTCCGAATATAAACGCAAACGGAGGGACTGGGATTCGAACTCGCGTACTACGATTCCTAAGTCCAACTGCCTATCCACTCGGCCATATCGACTTCCCCTAAATAAAACATGACCGACTCGAGGGTTTGGGCTTTGATTGGCTTCAATTAATATTAACTGAGAATTTCTCACGATTATTTGTTAAAATAGGGAAATAGAAACACCAATGGATATGCGGAAATATTTTTCAAAATTATAAATAAATCAAACTTCTCAATAGATTCTATTTTCACCCCCAAAGGCTAATCCTATTTATTTCTTCCTTATTTTAATTCTTTTTTCCAATCAATATTTTTTTTCTTTTTTTCATTTCTTTCTTAAATATTTTCTCTTCGATTTAATCAACTGGCAAAATGTCGATTTGTATGTCAGAGGCTTCTAGCGAAAAATTATCGGAACGCCACGACGCAAATGACGCGTCGGCATAATTTGCCATCCTTAGAATAAAATTATTGAAAGCTATCTTATTTCACAGTAACTTGCTGATATTTTTTTATTAGTATGTAATGTATAAGTCTCTTGACTGCTGAGAGAGAGAGAGAGAGAGAGAGAGAGAGAGAGAGAGAGAGAGAGAAAGAAAGAAAGAAAGAAGTTCTCAATTTTTCCATTTTCTTTTCAACAATTTTTTTCTTCCCTTCCATTTCTTACTGACAAGTAAATTAAATGGCGGCTTTATGCACTTCCGGTCCGTCCGCCATTTTAATTGCGGCTTTTAATGGGAATTATTTTTATTTTTATTTTTATTTTTATTTTATTGGTATTTTTATTTTTATTTAGTAATTTTGTTGCTTTTTTTTTTCTTCGTTTTTTGTTTTTGTTTGTGGGTTTTTTTTATTGTTATTTTCTTTTTCTTTTTATTTAGTATTTTGTTGTTTTTTTTTTTGTTTTTTTGGGGAGGGGGGTTATGGCCTTTTTTGTTTTTACATTTTATTAAAAATTTCATTAATGTCAGATTTTATTGGATTTTTTCGCCTTTTAGTGTATTTCTTCACCAAAAACGAAAAAATATGTAAAATCGAAGATGATTTTTTTTCCTCTTTCAAAATAAAGAAATTAGTCGAAAAATAAATCAATGAATTTTTGTAATAAAATCATACACGGAGTATAAGATGATAATAATAATAATAATAATGATAATAATAATAATAATAATTATTATTATTATTATTATTATTATTATTATCATTATCATTATTATCATTATTATTATTATTATTATTATTATTATTATTATTATTATCCACTCACTTTTCAAACTCAAGTAAATAATTGCTAGGATGTCCCAAAAGTTCGTAAACATTTATGGTCTTTATTTTGAGGAGTAATTTTTGTTATTTTTTGTTATTACTTGGCGAGTAAAAATTCGATGTGTTTACGAAATTTGGGGACAACCAACTGTATACAAAAAGACATTATTAAGTGGGTATATTTTTCGAAAAGAAGAGAAAAGATAAAAGAAAGGGAAGAAAAAATTTAAAAAAATCAAAGTAAAAAGAAAATAAAAGTAAAAAGAAAAGAAAAAAGAAAAGAAATGAAAAAAAAGAAAAATAAAGAAAAGAAAAGAAAAAGAAAAAAGAAAAAAGAAATGAAAGGAAAGGAAAGAAAGAAAAAGAAACAGTAAAAAGAAAAGAAAGAAAAATAAAAAAGAAAAGAAAATAAAATAAAGAAAAAAGAAAAGAAAATAAAAGAAAAGAGAAAAAACGAAAATGAAAAAAAGGAAACGGAAAAAAAGAAAAAGAAAAGAAAGCCAAAAAAAGAAAAAGAAAAAGAAAAAAGAAAGGAAAAAGCACAATTATTTTTGGTGCACACTTAGTTTTTTTGATTAACACAATATGCACTATTTAACCAATAGCTGGAGGGACAATTGGGATTCTTACCCTTCCCAGGGTATTAGTCCGAATAAGAACGCAAACGGAACGACTGGGATTCGAACTTGCGTACTACGAAGTCCAACTGCCTATCCACTCGGCCAAATCGACTTCCCTACGATTCCATAATCCAACTGCCTATCCACTCGGCTAAATCGACTTCCCTACGATTCCATAATCCAACTGTCTATCCACTCGGCCAAATCGACTTCTCTACGATTCCAAAATCCAACTGCCTATCCACTCGGCCAAATCGACTCCCCACCAAAAAAAAAAAAATGAAAAGAAAAAGAAAAAAGAAAAAAGAAAAGAGGAAAAAAAAGCCAAGCACCTTCGTCTGTTGTTCTAATTGCAAGTGTCTTCTTCCAAAGGTCATTTTCGAATAGAAAAGGTCACTTCGTTCAGGCACAACGTTCAGTCGAAACTTTCTAAAATCATTAGGAATTCTTAGATTCTCTACAATAGTAATAATAATAATAATAATAATGATAATAATAATAATAATAATAATGATAATAATAATGATGATAATAATAATGATGCCGGAAGCAACGAATTATTCTTAACAATAGAGCCCCGTTCTTGCACAATCGATTCAACTTAGTGGCGGCGATGGGGCGGGGGGAACCGGAGACAGACAGCCGGTCTTTAGAAGCGTAATACAAGAGTTCAAATTCCTCTCGTTCCGTTTATGAATATCGTCACAGCCCTAGTAATAACTACAGAATTAAAAGAAATGATAAAAATCACAAAATAGTCAAGTAATGACAAGAATATTCTTTGATAAAAGCATATTGTCACAGCCCTAATAATAACTACAGAATTAAAAGAAATGGTAAAATCACAAAACAGTCAAGTAATGACAAGAATGTTCTTTAATAAAAGCATATAGTCACAACCCTAATAATCAGCATGATAAAAAGAATTGAGATGATTTGATATTAATCATTTACATATAAAATAATTTAGTTTGTGATTGTATTCTTCAGTTCAATACCAGTTAATCCTTTTGAATTATAGTGACTTGAATATTTAGAAATTTTAACTCTTAAAAATAATAATTATACAGGGCAATGCTAGGTTCATTTTCTAATTGAAAATAGAAGATTCTGAAAACAAAATATAATTCAAAACAAATCTACAAATCAGTCTGCTTGCAGCCAGCTATCATTTGTGCATACAGAGGAAAAAATGTCACTGTGAGTATGTTTCATGGCTAATGACATCAGATTAATATTGATCTTCTTTGGATTTGATAATTACTTTTTTTAAAGGGAAATGGCAACAGCAAGCTACAAAAAAAAAGAGTGTTAAGATGGATATTTGCAAAATATGTATAAAAAGTGTGAGAAATTCCAACAGGGGGTGAACAGAAAATACAATGGGCCATCTTCCCCAATTTTCAATAGTTATGCCACATGTAGAGGCTGTGCAGCAGATGATCTATGCATATTGGCTTAACTATTTCCGATAGTCAGCTACGGCCATTAGACACACATTATGATACGCAGGCAAAACGGAATGACTTGAGTCAGAACGCATGTATTAGAGTGTATAACAAAGTAATCCTTGCTAATTTCATTTGCAACCAGGCAGGTCCCTTTGCAGTGCTAGGCCCTTAGACATGGTCCGATTGACCAATGACTCAGTTCGCCCCTGAATTCCAACATCTTATATACACAACAGTAAGAGAGGTTTACAAAGTATTTTAAAAGTTGACAGAAAAAAGTGCATGCACTGCAAACATTACTATTAACTTTGGAATTGTAAGTAATAATTATCATAGAAAACGTTTTATTAACATTTCTTGTTTCATCAATTAGTATATTAAAAATAAATTTACTAATTTAAAGGTAGCTGGGCCAAAGTAAATTACATCGAACAGTAAATGGACATAAAATGGAAATAAATCAAAGGTGATTCACTGGTCCTATGTAAATTACATGATGCAGTGAGTTAAGATAAATAAAACTAATACAAAAAATTCAAAAAAGGTTTTAAAACAAATGACTTTCTTACCTATGTATGTCATCATTTTCTTTTGTATGTTACACTTTTTTCAACAACCACTTATTATTGTTCATCTATCTTAAGTATTGTTATTTCCTTCAACATGCATCCTGGATTAAACTGGCAGGCTCCAGATTATCATCAGTTAATTCTTACATAAACAAAAATTTATAATCATTTTATCTCATGCAAGTGCTTCAGTTAGACATGAAGGTTCCAATGATTAACAAATGAGAACCCTTAAGTCCCTATCGACCAATATATTATGAATTTAACCACAAACAAAAGTATGAATAATCTAAACTATACAAACAATTTACATACATAATGGAAATTATATACTGAAAGTATTGATAAAGATGTTAGTCTCCTAAGACTGAGTTTGAAGATCCAATTCTGGATGTATTCTACCAATAATTTTCCATCGGAATGAGTAAAATTCCCCAAAACAGTTAAATCTCATTTAAAGAAAAAAAATTTATTACAGTTTTTTTGTATTCTTACAATACTTGCTCTAGTATTGATTTTATTAGTGGACTGTTATTCTCATCTTTATAGGTGTTATTACACTATTATGAATTCCAAATAAATATAATACTTGCTCTTGTCATGAAAACAGTAACATGCTAAGTTGATGATAGATACAAAATAATTAAACTTTAAAATATATTTATTTGAAAAATCTATGTACATCCATTTCTGTAGTGCCTCCGTTGACATTTGAAAAGGAGCCAAAAATGTTATTAAATACTTCATTGCTACAACTTATTGATGTTCACTCTTATGTTAGATTCATTGACTTTTTGGCAAAGTGCTAACACCTGCCGCTTTACTAAAATGAAACCTAGAATTCAGTATACATTCATATATATATATATATATATATATATATATTGTATATTTAGGCAGAATATCATTATTCAGAGATGTTTCATTAAAAAGAATTGTTAGAAAGCAAGAAAAAATTGAATTAAAAATATTAAAAAGGAAAATTAATATATATGTGTGTGTGTGTGTATGTGTATGTGTGTGTGTATTTGTGTGTTTGTGTTTGATTTTGTTTATGTTTGCTTATGCATTTGTATGAACACAACCAAAAAAAGAAACAATCAAACCATTGTTGGGATAAATCTTAGTATATTTGTATCCTCTAGTAGACCCCTAGTCTTGAAATACTAGGTTAAAATAAAATACATTTTTCAGTAAAGTTTCCTGATTAAACAGTTCAAGTTCACTCTCAGATCAGGGTTTTATGAGATGTGAATGGGTGAATGGGTCATGAATGAGTTTAGTTAAGGATAAGGACTAGCGATGACCAACCAAAGTTCTAACCTCCATCCCAATAAAACTATATAAACCTCCCCGAAAAAATACTAAAGGACATGATTTAACATTATTTTTTTCTCATTAATGACAAATACTGGGACCCATCCCAAGAAAGAATGTTTTTTAGACTCCCTGGAGATATCTGTTGAAATTTTCTTTTCTAATACTGCTTCTCTTCTAAGGAAGACATCCCTAGGAGGCCGTTACTTTCTGATTCCCTTTAGTGATATTTAAAGCCTGTCTTTTAAGAAACAACTGAGTGAAGACACATGACTCAGGATCTTTTGAAGTGACCTTTCGAGTATGTCAATCAAACACTAGTTTGCTCTCAAATGATTCAACACTGTCTGAGACCATAACAGACCTATTGTAATAGATAATAGCTTAACAAGTTTTTCATATGTTCTTAGAATTATTAATTTTTTATGCAATTCATTTACAAAAGATTTCAGATTAGATGTTTCATACCTGCTGAACAAAGGTATTTAACCAAACAGAAGAAAAGGTTTGATCAGTATTGTAATCTATGCTTGTAGTATGTACAATATTTTGATATCTCAAATATGATGTGAATGCCCTCTAAAATACACTTCAGAATAGGTTTGAATAGGTCACACATTTCACAAGTATACAGCAGTTCTTTATCTTTTGGAATTAGAATGAATCTACTTATTTGTTCCTGACAATGAGATATAGGCTGTCTTGTAACTGGACAAAAGATGATATTTAATGGCCTGTAAAAATGATGATTGGATTTTTGAAAATATTGTGCATAAAATCGTAAAAAAACTTTTCCATAACTTGTCCCAAGCAGAATTTAGTTGGATTAATTAATATTATTTTAAGTTTGATCTGCAAATTGGATGCTGACATTTTGGCTAGCTTTATTCAATTCAGTATTTTATTCACTTCAACAATATTCACTGCATCAATGATGATTTTATCAAAGATTGTGTTGGTAAAATTAAATTATCACAGATGTGAAATATCTGTGCTTGGGTAAAAATAGCATAATGTTCAGGTTAGTATTAGTATTTGCTTACTTATTTTTATTCTTCCACAGTGAATGTATGACACAGAATGAAAAACCTAGAGTGATGAATACCTTTTGTCCAACAACTACCTTATTCACACATTTTCATGCACATAAACACAATTACGTGAGAGAGAGAATATTAAAGATGAAGAAAATAGTCCGATTAGTATTTTTATAATTCATCATACCTTATCTCAAGGATTTCAAAAAATAATTACCAATTCTTTGTTTACGTACCATACTGTACAATGGTATAAAAAAAAATGATAAAAAAATCCAACTAAAAATCTTGATACTTTGTCACAGTAGAAAAATTTCATTGTCTCACTAATACCAAACTATTTTCTATTGTTTTTTCAAGGTCAGTATCAATATTCATTGAGTCAAGAATCTGAAAAATTTAATCTAAAAAATACACACACACACAAATGAATAAGGGTTCATCTTGTTCTTTGTAAATAAGAGACGGAAAGAAAAAATAGCAAAACGTAGGCAAAATATATATATATTATATTTTCAAGCACAGCCAATCCATTTTGGAGAGAAGATTTTTCAAACTTTCTTCATTTTTTTTCCTCCACATCTTCCTGGTACGTATGTAAAAAATATGACTAAAGTTTTAACATTCAGAATTAATTTGCTTTAGGGCAAAATTCTTATTAGATTTAAGAAAATAATAAAAACAATAACAACAAACAGATCAACAGCAATCTGAATTATTCTTTACTGTTTTATTTTTGTCCATTTTATTTTTCAGGGTTTTTTTTTTTTGTTATTTTTAGATTTATGTAAGAAGCACGCTCTGCATTCTGTGTACTTGGTTCTGATTTGATTAAAACCAGAAATATATAATTGTTAACAGAATTTTCCTGATTATAGACAATTCTCTCTTGCGTTGGCTGGCAGAGTTCATCATGAGTTTGGTGGGCAATATCACCCTTCAAGGAATGATATGCCCCAGGATATTGAATATTTGCTTAGATGATTCAATCTGTGAAATTTTAAGCCTCCAGGCTATCATATTTTCAAGTTATCTTTCCAGAAAACGTAGAAAAGACATGTTGGCACATTAAATATTTGTTACTGCTAACTAATTCTTTTACTAGATTTAGATTTATGTATGGGTTAGGGAAATAGGCACAAGAATTGTACTTCCTTGCTTTAAACATTGAAACTAAACTATAATGACATTGGCTTTTTTTCCCCAAGATGTTTATCAAAATTCAATTGGATTAGCATTTACAAGAATGTGTCCTTCTACTTAATGTAATTTTTTTTTTGTTTCCGTTTTTGGATATAAATGTATTATATTGGATTGAAAACAGTTTGGAACAAGTTTTCAATAAAAATGACAATTTGGTGTAAATTTGAATAGACTGTAAGAAAAGAATGGTAAATATTTAGTATATTAGCATATTTCACTTCCACCATTCAGTTCTTATTTTCTTTAGAAAAAAAAACCTGCAATTTTGACAGGTTCTTTATTGACATCATCATCATCATCATCATCATTATTATTATTATCATTGTTATTATTATTATTATTTCACTTCTAATTTAAATTTGAACAAACACTGATTTTACTTATGTAATTCTGAATTTTATTTTTGATAAATTCTGACTTGTTTATGGACGAATATCTTGTATGCATTTTATTGTTTTTTTCTTTAATTTCAAGCAACCACTTAGTTTTACAAAAAATGAATTGATTCAGTTAAGATTTTAAAGATGGATTTATTCATGACAGCATTTTCAATATACATTGAATAAATTCCTCTATTTTCCTTATCGTTATTGTTATACTGTTGTGGACCAATAGTAGATGAAGAAATGAACACAGCCACTGAGTGAAAAGTAGAACAGTAATTTATATCAACTGGAAAGAGTATAGTCTACAAGGAGGTTTAGTAGTGTTTCAGCTGATCGCATGGTCACATGGGATTTCCTGGTGAGCATATTAGGCTTGCTGAATATATACGGAATGGATGAGTCCATATTAAGGGATATCAGGGTATGTCCCCACAACATAAACCCAGGACCTCCATGTCTCCAAACTGACCTACTTGGTCCCACATTCCAGCTATTTTAAAGTATCTCAAACAGTACTATGAGACTCCTCATTTTTTAAGTCCATGAAATGAGGCTTGATAATTTGGATTATGAATTTTTGGGATTGTTGTCGTCATCTTTATCTTCCCAATGTTTTGTCCATTGTACTATTCAGCCTTCTTAGATAAAACTTAGAAACCTCAAGTCAAAATTAAAAGAACTGTTGAAACTCAATCCTTCGAAGGCATTGAGTTTCTCTTAATAATTTTTTTGTTAGATTTGATTTTAAAAAGTCAGTATCTGAAACAAGTTATGATATAAAGATTATGATAAAACCCAGGTCCAGCACCTAACCAGTTAGACACAAGGCCACTTTTATTTGCTCGTTACATTCATAGACTTTTTAATCAGTTTTCCTTACACCGAGATGAGTTACTCTCCCAAGTTAATAAGCCTCATCTGCCTGAGGCAACTGAAAGTTAATGCAATGGTTTTGACTGGGATTTGAACTCGTATAATACGATTCCAGAGTTCAAGCTTTTATCATTCCTCTACCTTCACCAGCTAATTATATAAAGTATATATCGCCGTATAAGTAATATATTTTTACCTTGAAAATACTATTTCAGCTTAGATTCCATGTTTTTTCAGTTGTATTTTTGGAACTTTCAAAACTAAGGGCAACTTGTACAGTAAATATATGTCAAGATATATATTTTAAGCCTGAGAATTGGTTTTCCGCAAATATGGTAAATCTTGAATATTTTTGTACTTACATTTATGGCATTAATATGTTTCAGGTCATTTAATGCTGAGAACAATCATTTTTGGTAAACGCTATTTTTTTGTCCACACTTTGATTTTTTAATAACACAATATACACTATTTAACCCATAGATTGGGGGAATGTGGGAATTCCTAACTTTCTCAAGAGTAGTAATCCAAATATGCATACAAACAGAACAACTGGGATTCAAACTCGTGTACTCTCGTAATTTACTTTAGTCTTAGAATAATTCTTATTCCCTAAGACATTTCAAATGATAATCACCTTTGATTGAGGAAAATCTTTGATTATTTCTGAATTCATTTAATTGATGAAAATTAAGTGGTAGTCAAATGTATATTCCCCATAATAGAAACAGCTTGTCTACATGTTATTTTAATTGACATGCTTAATCATGTTGTCTTGGAAAACTGAACAAAAACATTAGTAAATAAATCTGATTCAATCATAAATTATAGTAATATTTCTAAATATAACAATGATCTAGATACAGTATCTATAATAGTAATCAAACTTTTAAATCATGTACATCTATCTATGCCCAACAGAAGACCAGACTTTGACCGCTTTTCATCATTTTTCAGAAATATCTTCAAAAGACGTGAAAAAAATGAGTTTAAGATTTTTTGTAATAAGTGATATCAAATTTTTTTCTCTCTGTTAAAATTTAACTTTCAATGTTAAATATCAAGTCTTTCTTGCAAAGGGACACTTTGCAAATTGTGCAAGGGGTGCAGAGGTCTCATGCCAAATCAAAGTACAAGTACAGCAATTTCTTTGTAGATATCTTATGTTGAATTCTAGAATTTTTAAACAGAATTTTAGAATTTTTAAACAATTCAGAAAATATATTTTTGGATAGAAAAAAAATCCTGTTTCCAACCCTGAATGAACATCGTATTTCATTTATCATTAAATAGCCATAAAAGTTTATATATCATTTAACAAAAACACACAAAAACTCAGAAATCCAGAGATGTTGTTATCAGTTGATCTTGCTTAATTTTAATTCAACACTTTTGGCTTAAAGCACACTTTGATTAATTTGCATTTTTGTCTAAAAAACAAAAAAAAAACAGTAATTATCAACACATTCTTGCATGATTTGTCAATATAAAAACTTTTACAAAAGTTTTTTTCACTCTAATGTTGTCTTTTGCTGGGTAAAATCAGCAGATTCACATAAACATTTATTTTTCAAATGTATACATTTTTTGTTCAATTGCTAAAGTACAATTATTTTGAGCTTTCTCTTCAAAGCAAAAAGAATTACAAGGATTGAAAATATTATGGCATGAAATCTCATCTTGAAACTTACTTGCTCACAAATTATTTTACAGTTGCATAAATTTGAATAGAATAAATTAAAAATATAATTTTATTTTATTTTATTTTTCTATTTCCTCAAAGGAAAATTTTAGATTACTTTGTTACTTGATCAAACATCAAACATTAAAAAACATTAAAAAACAAAATTTTTTTCATTCAATCAATATTAGATTTTATTTCCTTCAGTAATCATTTGTCTAGTTTTTTAAAAAAAATTATAAAGATTCATAGTAATTTTCATTTGTCATATTCTGCCATTCTCTTTTATACTGTTTTTTTTTTCATTTTTACAAATTGTTGAAAATCAGTTCTCTGTTTATCTTCTGACTTTCAAGAAAATGTAATTCTAAAGATTACTTTCAAATGAAATAGCCAAACAAAGAACCACAAAGGAATAATGACATCATAGTTACAATTATCATGATCTCTTTAACTATCCCCATTACGGGGATAAATTGTATTTGAAAGAATGAGCCAAGTTTTTCAGAGAGAAGTCTGATCTCTTAAAAAAAGTATTTCACACTCAATACTATAAAATATTCAAAAAGAAAGCAAATTAGAATGTTATATATATATACATATATACACATATATAGAGAGAGATGCACACATTTTGGCTTGGATAATTATTGCAGTTTCAATGTTGTAATTATATCAAAAGAATTTTTTTTTCTAGTCATGTAATCTTTTAAGCTCAAAGTATTTTATTTTGAGAAAGAAAGAAAACAAGATTTATTCAACGTTTTTTAAAACTTTATTTCAGTCAATTCCTGAACGTATATTTGTTTTTGAGATTTTATGATGTTTGTCTCAACTCAGGGGATTCATAAAATGACACCCAATTTTAGTGTTATGCTTAATGGTTCTAAAAGCTTTGTTGCATTCCATTAAGAATAATGTGATTGGAAAATCCAATAGCTAATTGAATAAATGTGCCTGAAGGCTCCTTGCTTGGGAGAAACATCAACTGGACAACTTTACGCCTTCATTTCTGTTCTTCATCACCAATTTTATTATCTAAAGTTTTTCAAAATATATGCAAATTACTTTCTATTCAACAGAGTTGTTATTCATTGAATTTAAAAAAAGCTTGAGTTGTCTCCCCTTTATTTGTTTTTAACATATCAAGACAAACTGGAAAAAAAATACTTTTACAAGTTTTTATAAGACTGATAATTTCGACATTTTATGGTTTTGGTTTTTATTACAAATGATGATTGAAGCAAGCGATTGATTTCACAAACAAATGGGAAAAATAAACAAAAGGTAACCTAAAAGCTTTTCAAATTTGGCCAAAATATTATCTTTATTAGAAAGAAAAATAAAACAAAATTAAAGCAAACTCTATCTATTTTACGCTTTATCTTTTGAGAACAAATATAAATCAAAATGAATCAATATATCCACATTTAAAAAGAACTCATATACAAACCCCAACCCACACATCCATATGCACACATAGAAAAACAAAAGTCAAAAAAGCGAATCATTTTTAAAAGATACAATAATTAGTAATGAGAAATCTTCCTGGCTAACATCACTTGTGAAGATGCATTTGATTTTTCTTTCCTATTATTTGTGTTGTCAGAAATTAGTGCTTTAGCATTAATACTGAAGAATTGCAAAGTGAAAGAGCATAAATTTATATTAATCTTTTGTTAGAAGTCCAGTGGAAAAATAGATTTCAATTAGGAAGAGAAGTAAGGACAAAACTTTAGCCCACTTAGAATTCAACATTATCAATTAAAGCAGATAAAACATCAGAGTGAATTTTGATCCTAATCTATAAAGCACTGTATCATGATTTAATTCTAATGCATGACCCACTTCAAAACATTCATTGTTTAATATCTTTATGAACACTTAAAAATTAATCCTTTGTAATAGAAGTAAGTTTAGCCTGATTTCTTTTTCTAGTAAGTTTAGCAGTAAATTTGGATTTAACTGCATATTAATACTTAAATAATATCTTGGTTTAATTTTCTAGTTGAGTAAAATGGTTTGATAATTGAATAGTCTTGAGTAAAATAATACCTTACTTTAAATGAATTGCTTGGACTTTTATTAGGAATCTGGTTTCTGTGTCATAGTTTAGAGAAATGTTATTAATCTTGCTTTTTTAACACTGGAATCATTTTTGGAAAGATTTTTCATACTTGATATTTTATGTAGACATAATTGTTATGTAGACCTTATGTAAACATATTTGTTTTACTAAACTCGTTCTTAATACAATTTTGTTTAATCATGTTTTAATTTCTTAATTATTTTTACCATTGATAACTATTTTGTACTGAAATTATTTTTTAGGTATGATGCTTATAAATTAGTTTCGAAAATGTTTCTTCTCAGAATTAAGATATCTTTATATTAGTCTGAGATTACATTTCTGTTTATTAAATAAACCC
>JAYKTE010079083.1:0-14241 GCA_036873565.1 Xipholeptos notoides
GAAGGAAATTAAGGAAACAATGCCTTTCGCACAGATAGTAGTAAATGACCTGAGAGGTCATTTGGTTCCTTCCTACATACCCTTAAAAATCAACATTTGAAAGATGAGTGTTAAGTTGGACAAGTTGGTATTTGGGATTACCTTCACCAAATTTTCTAATGTTTTTCTATTCTATACAAAATGTTTTTACCCCTAGATAACAAGCCACTAAAAAGGTTTCCTAAGAAAATGAACTCATTTTCGAATATCCTTAACAGGAAAGCTATTCTTGTTTGTCAAAAAAAATACATTATTCTATTATTCAAATGTTTTTACCACTTAAAAAGATGAGGAATAGTAACCCTAATACTCAGCCCTAAGCTTAACACTAAGCACTAACATGAAGCTCCAATCCTAACACTAAACACTGACCCTAACAGTAAACCAAGCCCCTGACCATAACACAAAACTCTAACCCTAAAACTAAACTCTAACCCATATACTAAACCCTAACCCCTAACCAGAAAACTAAACCTTAAGCCCTAAAACTAAACTCTAATGCTAAATTCTATCCTATTACTAAGGTCAAATACAAACACAAAACCCTTTCTCCTAACAGTAAACCCCAACATTAAGCCCTAGCCGAATTCTAAACCATAACCCTAGAACCTAACACCAAACCTTGACCCTAACTCTAAACTCTAACCCTAACTTGATACCAAGGCTGAACTCTATCACAAAACCCTAACCCTAAAACTAAACACTAACCTAATACTAAGGCCTAATCCTAACACAAAACCTTTACAGTAAACACTAATAGAATTCAAAATAGAATTTATTTTTCTACATATCCACCAACATTCTCAATGCACCTTTACCAGTGATAAACAAGGTTGTTCATTTTTGTGTCTGGAGCACGATTTGTCACCACTTGAAAAGCGACAAATCCATCTATGTTGACATCAACTTTGTAAACATTCAACAGGTACATGTGAATGTTGATTGTTTCAATTTTTTCTGTATGGGGGAATTCAATGATGTATTTTTGCTTCTGATGCACATCCATAACACAGGTTGTCTTTCTTAGAGTTTCACATTGTCAATATCTGCAACAGAGAGATGAAACTTTTAGGTGATGAATGCTTACGTTTAGTCATCATAAACATGCAATTTACAATACCCTCTGATCCATTTGAGCAGAATAAAAATGAAGGAGGCATTACTTTTCGAACCACATTTGTTTAAATTCTAAGTAACATCAATTTGTATTATACA
The DNA here is from genome assembly GCA_036873565.1 of Xipholeptos notoides. Lineage (NCBI taxonomy): Eukaryota > Metazoa > Mollusca > Cephalopoda > Idiosepiidae > Xipholeptos > Xipholeptos notoides. The sequence goes on from JAYKTE010079083.1 coordinate 1,255, forward strand.
GATTCAGTACTGACTGTAAGTAGAAAAAGAAAGAAAACAGAGCACCAGTTAATGCTCATGAAATTTGGACAGACAGTCTATGCCTGTGGTTTGTATAAAGAGTTTGGTTCATACTTCGGAGAAAGTTTCAAAGTTAATCAAGTTACACTTGAAGGCTACATCGGCCAAAATATTATTTATATAACAATTAACATAAAAGCCATTTGAATAATCATATTGTTGCACCATACATTGGTCACTAAGCAATTTGTAGAACCATATGCTGGTCAATTCACCAGTCTGTAGAACCATATGCTGTTCACCTCACCAATTTGGAATTCCATATGCTGGTCACTATGCAATCTATCCACTTCTGGTCACAACACCAGTTTGTAGTAGCATGCATTGGTCATATAACCAATTTGTAGTGCTATATGCTGGTCAATAAATAGTTTGTTGAATTCTGGTCTGGTCACATCACCAGTCTCTAATACCATATGTAGGTGACTATACAAGATGTGGTCATAAGCTGGTCGCGCCACTAACGTGTCGTATAGAAACCACATAATTGTTGTGCTGTTTGGCATTCTTGTCACGCGTGTTCAATAAACTAGCATCGCTGTCTCTGAGTCTCCCATGTAGTTGGAGGAGTGAATATCTGTTCTCTGTGTTCTTAGAGGGAGAGGCAAACGTATGCATCAAACAATTGAAAAAGTAGTTTTTACAAATATTTTTCTACTAATTTACTCTTGACTGAAACATTTTGTTCCTTAACTAACCCTAACTAAAAAAAACTCTTGCCAAGACGATCTGACTAAGCAGTAGAGTAAGAGGAAGAAAATAGTTAGGAAGACAAAAAAAAGTTTTAATAATTAATTATACTTATCAATTTTTAGGTGAGAGAATAAATTTGCATGACTAGGAATAGTTTGGTTTTTAATTGTGTATAAAAATCTTAAGAAATTCTTCTGTAACTTTACTTTTCCCAAGCCAAATTCAGTTGCATTAATTAATTATTTATTTCAATCTCAGTCCAGAAATTTAATGCTGAAATTTTGCTAGGCTTTCTCCAAAAACCTGCCCAATTATGATTCAGCTTTTTATTTGCTGCAACAATATTCACTGCCATAATCGTTTTTATTAAAGATAGTTTTATTATCAAATTCTCAATGTGCAACATATGTGCCTTTGAGAAAAGCAATATGTTCAGAGGGGTATTATTGGCATTTGTTTATCTCTTTTTTTCCACTTTAAGTGTCACAGGAGGAAAAATCTAGCAGCTCAGCATTCACACCAAAGCATAATAGAGTTGTTAAAATTTTTTTTTTTTCTTTTTAAGGGTAAAAAACTAATTCAATTGAACTAAATCCAGTAGTCGAGTATTTCTAATAATTTATTTATTTTGTTCTTAATTCCTTTTTCTTGTTTTCATTTCAGTACAAAACGGGACCACAAAAGTAAATTATTATAAAATCGGACCAAAATTTTCAAACGGGATAAAGAAGACTACAAAAGGAATTTAGGTAACTTGACATCCAATTAATCATTGTACATGATAAAATCTAAATGGAAAACTCCATTAAAAAAGTTACTTTATTTCTTTAAAACCTTGGATTGGGCATTTAATCACATCTTGGACCACTTATTAACCCGAAAAACCTTAGTCAAAGAACTTGAATTTTTTGCAAGGTAAAAACAAAACTAAGAGTAGACACTCTTTAACAAAAAAGGACTGTATTTCGAAAAGTAAAAAAACAAAACAAAACAAAAAAAAAACCTAATTAAATTCAACTTAAAGACTTGTCAGTGAGCGAGCGAGTGCGACCTGCTTTTTGCGACCCTAAAGTTTAAAACCTAGTTTTCGAAATTCGATTTTTTTTGTGTGGAGATTTAAATTTTAGAGTGCGAGCAACAACAACAATAGCTTTTTTTTTTGACAAAATCTCCGTTTTAACAATTTTCGCCGAAAAACATTTTTACAACAATCTTCTTTTGCCTCTTCGTCTCGAAGAAAAAGAAAGAATTCTAAGATTTTCTTGTTTTTTAATTTGAAACCCTTTTTTTAATTGGAATTAAATTAAATATTATTTTTAAAGAGTTAATTGATTTACTGAAAATCATTTCTGGATAAGGGTTTCTTGGTTGAGCTCTTATTTTTTTCTTGATTGATTGATAAAACAATTTTCCAAACAATGAATTTTTTAAAATAGATTTTTTTTCTTTTCTGGAAATTTCCAATTGAAAAAAAAACAACTTTACAAATTATAAAAAAAATTATTTAAAATCCTTTTTGGGCTCTGACATAAGCGATAACTAGCGAAAAAAGACCTTGCAAAATTACCAATTAGCCAATAGAGGACCATGACCGAAATATAAGCCGTATCGTCTTTTTCGCTGGGTCGCATACGAACTGCCGTTCGTTCAGGGTCTAAAGAGTTAACTGAGAAGTTAACTTTAAATTTTGATGTTCCTTTTTTTTCGCGGAGTTAGTTCGTTCAATCCAAAAATTTCTTTTTGATTTTCTTTTTACTACTTTAAAAAAAAAAAAAAAAGTGGGAAATTAAATCGCTATTAAAATAAAAAGGAATAAAAAGAACGTGACAGGAAAAAACAAACCAAAAAAATAAAGATATAGGGTAAAAACTTCTTTGACAACCTCGTCCTTAAGATCAATAATAGCCATGGCACGTGAATTTATGGAGCCTTTTTATTTCAAAAAATCAGAGGGTACCCCACTGGACGGTGTTGGGGTGGGTTATTGCGGCGGTCCAACGGGTGCCACCACCCCGGACGAGATAGATGCCACAAATAACAACCACCACCACAATAGTCAACAGTCCAGTTTGCACCCGACCACCTCTTCGTCGGCGACCACCACAACAACAGCAACGGCCAGCAGTCCGAGTAGTAACAACGTGAACAACAATAACACTTCGTCCACGGACATGATGGATGCCATGAAAAGAAAATGGGTTTTGTTCCAAGCTAATTTAGACACTATGTTAGAAGGTATAGGGTTCCCTCAACCCTTCAACAGGCGCCGAACTGGAGAGGGCTCTGGAGGCGGCGGAGGCCCCGGGGCTGGTGAAGCAGGAGGAGGCGGTGGAGGAGATGGCACGGACACGATGGCCCAAACTACGATGACGACGGAGGAAGAGAAGAAAAGGAACCAGAGTGAGGGTTATGGTGGTACCAGCAGCAATAATCTGTCTAGTCGTGCTAATGCCTACTACCACCACCATCACCATCGTCGCCATCATCATCATCGGACGAGTGGGGGTGAAGAAGCAGGCGCGACTCCTCCTCGCCGCAGCAGCAGTTCTTCGGCTTCTGATGCCGTTGTTGTTGTCCAGCAAGAACACATTGAAATGGCTTTATTGAGCCAAGGCGAACTCCGGCTCGGAGTCGGACACGACTTCACCCTTAAACAGCTTTCAAACCCGACATGGTGCGACAAATGTGGTGACTTTATCTGGGGAGTCTACAAACAATGCCTGAAATGCAGACGTAAGTTTCTCTCTTTCTTTTTTCATCCCTTTTGATTTAAAGTTTCCTCTAGATTTTTTGTTTCACTCCCTCAAAAAAAAAAAAAAAAAAAAATCCACCCTTTATTCTCTCTATATTCCATCTTGTTTCCTTTCATTTGATACAATTCTTCCTTAGACTGTCACAGTCGCACCTGAGACTGTTTATCACATATTTGGGTAAAAAAAAAATGTAGGTAATTTATTTTTTGTTGTCATTGTCACCATCCTCATGTTGGTCGGTCAGTCTGTTCTTAAAATTCTAAATTTAATCATTGAATACAAATAATGTATGTAGTAAAGTTACAATTGCTAATCGTCTTAAAAATATATTTTCTTTATAAAATAAATTGAAATGCCCCGTTTCTTTAAATGAGGTTTTAAAGTTAAAGTGAGTAAAAAATGAATTCGGTTTAAATAAAAAAATATTTTTAGTTGATTTAATTCAAGTTAGTTCAACTTCAACTATATTTTCAATAAATATTAATTTCTTATTTCAACTATTTAATTTAACTATTAATTCTATTCAAATTAAACTTGAACAACTTTTTTTTATCTCTCTGGAACAAAAACTATTATTGTGGTTCTGTTCCCATCCAGTTAAAAACTACAGAATTAAGACAAACAAAAACCCTTTAGAAAACCAGAACCTATTCATCTAAAAAAAAAAGATTTGATTTTTTTTTTCCTGTTTATTTTGACTTCTTTTCCAAACTTTTAACACTAAAATAAGCAAGTTGAAGTCAAAGAGAAACAGATAAAAAAGAAAGCACTTTTAAAATTTTTATTCCTTTTATTTACCATTAGATATTTTATTTGTCTTAAAAAGAAGTTTGATTTTTATTTCTACATTTAAAAAAATCTTTCAGTTATGATTTTTTTTCTTTTATCGGGTTTTGGAAAAATAAAGAACTTTTTTTTTTCGGAATTCCCTTTCTCCTTTTACGAACAATTTTTGATTTGACTTAGTTCTGATTTTTAAAACTCTTTCACTTGGCTATATATTTAAATCTAGAATAATTCATTTTGTTTGGAAATACTTTAATTTGATTTTGAATTCGGTACCACTTTCACTCATGATATGGTAAGAAGAGTTTGTAGTACGACTTCAACCGACATATTGAAAATAACGTGGATTGTTTTTTTCTTTTCCCAGTCGGCAGTCATGCTGCTTGCTGTGGCCTGTCTGTTTTTTTTGTTAAAGTCTGTTAATTAAAAATAACTTGCAAATTACTCGATTTAAGGTTAAAATATCCAACCAAACTTTCACTTTGACGTTATTTAACGCCTTAAGATTTATTTAAAAAAACTGTCAAAACACGATTAATTAAATTATTTCAGTTTTAAAATATCGAAACAAACCTTTAAACAAAAAAGTGAAAAGGAAGAAAAATAAAATTCCCCATAAAAACCAACTTATTACTTTCATTATTTGATTTGTTGCGAATGACATTAACCTTTTATCAAATTAAAACGTTAAGAAAAAACAACAATTTAGATATAAACAAAAGGGATGGTGAAATTAGTCATTTTAAAAAAATCAAGTTACTGGTTTGACCCATTTTTTAGTTTATGGAAGTCCAACTGATGTAAACTTGCTGCAGTGTCAGTAAAGTACGAAAAATAAACTATTTTTAAACAATTCAGGCGAATCTATACCGTACAAAAAATACAATATTCAATCAATTAGAAACATAATTTAGTAGAAAAGTTGTAAGTACTTTGCTACAATACTAAAAATTAATTCATCAATTCATTCATTTTTACCAACTTTGAGACAGAACTAATTTTTGTCGCAAATGTTTGGAAAACGCATTTTATTATTTTTTTCTGATAAGTGTGAGTTAAATAAAATTAGGAATGAAAAATTGGTGTTTCAAATTTGATTTCCCTCAGTTACTTAGAATGCAAAAAGTTTAGTGTCAATCCTTTACGTGCTTCCATAAGTTACAAACTAAACACAACACAGTAAATTCATCGCGCCTTCTCCGTAATCACTTTTAGAAACAAACCATAACTGCTAAAAAAGAAAAAAAGGATTGATAATATGAAGAATTTTAAAGAAATCTTAACTTCAAAGTTTTCTTATTTTTGAAAATTTTAGTGAATTCGGCTAAAATTGAATTCTGTCTGGAAAAACAACAAAAAAAGAAAGCGGTTTTGGTTGTTTTTTTTTGCAATGGCAGGCAAGCAGCGGCTGAATAAAGAGGAGGAAGTTTTATTTTAATTTAAAATAAGTTTAAACTTGGCATTATTAAAAACAAACAAATGCTTTAAAAAAATAGCGTCTTTTAGAAATTACTCATGTTATTTAAAAGCTTTTTCTTTTTGAAGGTTGGTTTATTTAATTTTTGAATGAACCTGATTTTTTTAAAGGCCACTTAAAGTTTTTGGATGAAACCATAAAAAAAAAGGAAATTTCTTTTGTGATGAAATTTCTGCTGGCCTTCAGTTAACCAAAACCAGCTATAAAATAAAGGTTGTAACTGACGCAATTAATGCTGTATGTGTATGATTACGATATTTACCGTTTTTTAACAACAAGAATTGACTACAGGGACCTAAAAACTATTGGGTATCCAGTTTTGGCTAAAATTATTGAGACCTTCATCTTTTCGAAACGAAAATGAAATAAGCGAAGAAAGCGGTGGTGGTTGTGGTTATAAAGGCAGTTTCATTTTCTTTAGAAACCTAAATAAAGCCACCAATGAATGTTAATGGTAAATTAAAGAAGAAAATAAAGGGGTATCATCATTATGGGTGTCCACCCACAACACACCTCACTTACACTTCACCGGCTAGATGCAATAGGCATCCTTATCATGCAGTTTTGCAGTTTAGTTGCAGTGGGTACTCACAGTGAGTGAGTGCGCACTTGCAGAGAGAGCACACACTACTACACACACACAGACACTACTACTCGCACACACAAATGCATTTGCGAGTTTTGCGGTCCAGTATTATTACACAAAATATTACGAGGAATTAATTTCACAATGCCATGAAGCTTGGGAAAGAAAATGAATGAGATCCCAAATTTTAATTGGCTTGCAATGGGATTTAAAAACGTGACTTTCTTGTGTAGTGTGTGTGTGTGTGTCTGTAACGATAACGGTTTCTACCAAACTACTTTGCCAATTTTTAGTCTAGAGACTTGAAATTTGGTATATTTGCCCCTGTGAAACAAATTAGATTTGGTTTTGACCTATAAAAATAGCAGTTAAGGAGTCAAACTGTAGCGTCCACTGTGTGAGGGTGCGTTCGTTTGTGGTGTCAATAGAACCATAATTTATTAAAATAATCTTTGGCTTTTAAAACAATTACAGCAGCTTTCTTAGAAAAATATCTTGAAATTATAAAAACAAATATCAAAATGAGCACAGAAGGCACCCCCATTTCCTGAGGAAGAGCAATCTATGCAATACTTTGGAAAGGTAATCTTTTACAAATCTAGTAAACGAAAGTATATTTTTTTGAAAATTTCTGAGTACTTTAAAAGAATCTGCTGTTTCTGTCACAAATCATTATCCGCCCCTTACTTAATACTAAAGATTTGCAACAAAAATCCAACCTAAACTCTAACCTTAAACCCCTAAACACCAAAAATGGGAAAAGAATTTGCAAAATAATCCACTTACATTATTTCTAATTGTTGCTTATAGATAAATATTGTCGTTTTAAGTAAATATCTAACTAGATACTGATATAGGTATTTTTAAAATAGGCAAATGAGCAACCATCCCAGACAGACATGTTCTTACAACTAACAATAATTCACTCAAAATCTTTCATAGATATTGATTTTACGCATGCACAGAACTACTTCGATATGATACATAGCGCCTTCGATATGATACATAGCATGTTGCAAGTAACCATTCCAAATCATTCCACAACTAAACATAATCCATTGAGTAAACATTAATATCTCCTAAACAATTTGCAACGGAAAAGATATATGACAGTGTGTTGTATGGGCCCTAAGGATTTCATAGAACATGTATCTTTCACTGTGAGATGAGCATTTTGTTCAAGAATACCATTTGAAAAATAGTATTAACAAATGTTAAATTCAACTGCTTTTTTGTAATTCAATTGATAGATATAAAATGATTTTACATTTATCAATTGAATTAAACTCGCAAAAATCAATTGAATTTAATTGATTTTCCTGTCAATAACGTTTCTTTGTACTATTTTACAAATGTTTTTTTCATATAGCCATTTTTTTTAAACAAAAGTAAATCACTTTTGTATTAGTTCAGGTTACAGATGATAAAGAAATTTTTGAAACCAAACTCTCGAACATCTTAGGATTTATTCTTTTTCTAAAATATTCACCCTGAAAAGCTACTAATTTTAAAGTTTTAATTTTTTTTTGGTGCCATCATAAACTATCTAAAAATCTCAGACACTTTCTATATCTAAGTTTTGAGAGACCATAATGATCCAAAACCATAAACTAAACATTTCTGATGTGAAATATTAAAGCAAAAAGAGGAGAGAAATGAGCATTGGGTATGTGAAGAAGAACATCTGAACTTAAAATCCCAAACAACATTGAACCATAAAACAAATATTTTTTTCTTGTTCCCAGTAATTTAAATTTGGGTCATATTGTTCAGGTTCTCCAAATTGACCCAGCCAGCCAGCCATTGTTATGCTTTTCTATAACTTTTTTATCACTCTAATTTTCTATGCATTCTTTTACATTATTTATTAACAATAAAACATTATTATTACTTTAAGGTCTTGCTAAATTTAGTTTGCAATTAATTTATCTTTTGGTTTTTTGCTTTAGACACGACAAATTAGATAAAAAAATTTCTTAATTTCTTAAACACATTATTTTTGTATGTTTTTTTGCAGTTGTTGGATTATGAAACCTAAACCAGATATAAAATCATCTGATGATTGATTATAATATTAGATCAATCCTAGTAAGTCTACAATTTAAAGAGTCTATTTATTAAAAACTAGCAGCATAACCTGGCATTGCCCGCGCAAATCATAACATTTTAGGTATGCTCAAAAAAATATATATGTATAAATCCAATTATAAAGTTGTAATTAAACGTAATATTTTACATAACTTATAGCATAGTATTGAACTGCTGTTTTGATCTTATTGGATGTCATCAGTGACATGCAATGTTGTTACCATTCCAAAGCCCAAGTGAGATACGAACTTGCAGACCATGTTATGTAAAACGAACACTCTAACAATTGGCCCATGACATAATTATGTCATACACGCAAATTTCACAGTTTTACTCTAAATTATAGTGGCACTCTCCATTCTAGACACTGATTTTTCAATTATCAATTTTCAATACTTATTGGGAGTATTCCAAAACAAGAAAATTGTCCTAGCCATTTCACAGTCCATATGAATCAAACTCACATACAGTATTTCGATAGAATTTAGAACCTAATAATGACCCAGCGTTATTTGACTAGATTTCATAATAATCTCTGAAATTGGGAGAGTAGACAAAATGTCTATTGGTTATAGAGGGTAATGTTTCCCAACCTTTTTTAGCTCATGGCCTACTTTGAACAAAACTTTTTTGTGGTTTACAGATTTATTAAAATTGAAAAATATATTTCCATTTTACAAAAGATATTCAATACAACAACATTATTTCTCCCATATGTAATAGGTTTTGTATATAAAAAGCATGTTCTAAAAACGTGAAGTTACCTTGGTCTATCTTAAATGAACTGTGGCCTATTTTAACCATCACTGATGTAGGAGATTTAAAGTCTTAAAATTATCAAAAATCATTTTTTTTAAATTGAAAACAATTCACTGAAAGAAAAGTCGTTCAAATTAAATGAACAGTATTTTGTTTTTCTTCTGAAGTTTCCTTGACAGAAAAACTATTTCTGATAAAACCTGATCAATTTATTAATTTCTTTGCTGACTGTTGTCCTCATCTTTCATAGTTGTTGTTTCACCATGTTTTGGCCGACATATCCTCTGGCTTCTAATGCAGCAGATAGAGGCATGGAGTCTTTACTGTTCCAAGTGGGCAATGTCTGAAGATAGGGGTTTCAATTCCTACCCAAGCAAACCAGATGTGGTACGACAGACAACTATTGAAGGCAGTGGTTGCTGGGGATACAGTTACAAAACTCAGAGTTCCTATCTAGTGTCACGATGAATCACCTGATGAAGGCTATAGGATAAGTTGGCCAAAACATGATGAAAAATAATAATGATCTGCAAAGAAGTTAATATAGATTAAGAAGCCTCATCTCAAAAGAATTCCCAAATAAATACAAAGCCTGATCAGTTGAGAATTTGTTTCACTGAAAGTCCTTGAAAGTCAACAATTTTGGTCACCTGAGGAAGACTGAGGAATAAATTGGTTGAAACGTAAGATAAACAATAGGATGAGGACAATAATTCGAATAACGATTGTGAAAATTATACCTCATCTGAAGGATTCCGAAAAATAATCATTGAAAGTTGGTTCAAATTTCTCTCAAGTCTATGAATAAAAAATTTAATCAACCACACCCCTGAACATAAGAAATTGAAATAACCTTTTTTTGTTTTGTTCTGTTTTTTTTAATTTATTTTCTCTGAAGAAAAAAAAAAATTAATAACGGATGTTTTGACAAGAAACAAAAAGGAGTGTTTTTATTTTACTTCTGAGAATTTTGAATATTTTACTTTTCAAATTTATTTCCCTTTCCCTTATTTCCATTATTTACTTATGAACTTAATGAAAGATTTTATATTCCCACTTTTTTTTTCTTCAATATTAATTACATATCCAAAACTGGATCGTTTTTATAGGCTGTCAGTCCAAAGGTATTGATTACTCTAATTTTTTTTTATACTGTGACCTACACTTAGAGTGGAAGAACAAAAATAGGCAAAGGAATGCCAGTACTACCCTGAACTAATAATGACTGGTGGGCACCTGCCACTTGTTCACAGAATTGAATGACACATCTCAGCTTCTGACACACATCCATGACCGGGGTTGCTTTCTTAGAGTCTCACGGCGTCAACATCTGCAACAGAAAAATTAAACTTTCAGGGCATGAATGCATAAGTTCAGTCATCATAATTATGCTATTTACAATCCTCTCTGATCCATTTGGGCGCAATGAAAATATAGGAGGCATTTCTTTTGGAACAATCCTTGTATAAACTCTAAGTAACATCCATCTGTATTGTATGGTTCAGTCTTTACTGTAGGCAGAAAAAGAAAGAAAACAGAGCACCAGTTAATGCTATTTTAGGGATTTATTTTTGGATTGATAGATTTGAATACCATTAACAATATAAGTTAAACTTGGTGGCTCTACCGATAAACAGGTTAGTCTCCTAAGAGCGAGTTTGAGGGTTCAATTCTAGGTGTGTTCTACTGATTAGAATGAAAAAGATCTGTATAGGACTCTCAAAATATTTCTTAATGTTATTCGTAAAATGGTTTATTCACTTCTATTAGACAATATTTTCTCCCCAAAGTGTCTTAAAAATGTTATGTATCTATTTGTTTAGTTTGGCATTAATTTTGACCTGGTGTTTTGTTCATCTGAATGATATGACTTTATGAAGGACATTTGAAAAATCTCTTCACATACCTAACCCGGACAAGTTCTATGAAATGACAAAACCTGATAATATAATTAGGTCATCATTTCTATTCTTTTACCTTTTATTTCCATTCCAATTGTTGATCTATTTTTTGGGCTGTTGTCCTCACTATTGTAATTGTTATCTTCACAATCCGTGAGATGAGGCTTAATAATTTAAAATCTAAGCATTTGTGAGAAGGACAGATTAATAAACGAATGAAAGATGATAATCACAAAACCCCTTTGTAGGTGGTAACAATTTATTGAAAGGTTTTCCTTAGCAATTCTAAATAGATTTATATTTTTTTGACCTTCTTAAAGTGCGTAGTTTGATTAATATTGTAAATATGCATTTCTGAATTACTATTGAATAAGTTGCATGCATCGAAATACTGCTGCTGCAGGTGTTCTACTTCATTTGCTGCAAGATCAATCAATTTAGCTAAAAATAGACCTTGCCATTCTCGTCTTTCTTGCTCTCTTCTCTCTTGAATCCCACCTGCATATCTGCTTCTTCCCGTCTTCTCCCATCTCTCTCTCTCTCTCTCTCTCTTTCTCTCTCTCTGCAAAAATTGGGGTTGGGGGTGGCTGTCATGCAATGATTAACCTCATTGGCATTGTGGTTCCATTGCTATCATGTTCGGGCTAATATTGTTAGATATGAATCCCCTTATTTCCTCTAGCTTTGGATTGAGAGTATAACTTGTGTTACTTGGATGTATCTACTGTGAAAGTCAATCTAAAACTAGACATGCATGCGCACCCACACACACACATCTTATGTACTTATGTGGATTGAATTAATTTCATTAAAGAAATTACAGCATTTTAATTGTAGTTAGCAGAACCCATAGTAATTCCAAGAATAATTGTTTTTTTAAAAGAATGTATTATGTTTTTCAAACTTACCCAATAATAAATCCTCTTAACAACTAGACATTTAAAAAAAAGATATAATATAAAATAAAATAAAGAAAAAATTTGAAACCTTTGTTTAAAACAACCATATTTATAAAATTTTTCCACTGGAAAAGGTTTTAAATACACCGGTAGTAGATAGTCATTAAAAGGGGGGGGGTAATTTGTTCCTCTCTAATTACTGTTTGATTTTTATTTGTGACTTGAGTATGAATAGTTTCGATTCTTCCAAAACCTAGAATGAAAAAAGGTATTTTTTCGAAATATAAAACTTTTTTAAGAATTTTTCTTTTCGAATGAGTGACTTTGACTTCCATTCTTAACTGCAGATAGGTTTCCAAGAATTTTCTGATTTTATTTGCAGTAGATTGAGAAATTGGGTATTGTATTGTACTAGAAGTATTGCCTGCCTGGCCTTTTTTTTTTGTACAACTTTTTGCAATTAATTTTTGTAATCTAAAGATTTTTTTTTTCTAAGAAAACTGGCGTATTTTTTTAAATTTTTTTTTTTAAAGCCAAAAATTATTCGAGTAATCTATAGTTATATTGACACCTGAATGAATAACATAACCCTCCCCCCACACACAGCAGATGCTAGGGGCCTGAAAAGGTTCAATTTTCAATTTTGACCTCTTAACAGGCATTTTTCCAATTCAAAATTAAATTAAAATTGTTCCACCGGTCCAAAACCCCATATATCAAAATTCAAGTCTCTAGACCTCAAATTTGAAAGAAAATAAGGATTATTATTGTTTCTGTTGAATTCCAAACATACAAAATTTGTGAATCCAATTATTAGTAATGTTTTGTTTTTTTAAATAGTATTTTTTAGGTGGAATTGAAATTTTTGAGAATCTGAAAAGTACCGTCAACCGGGGTGACTTTGAACAGCGGGGTGACTTTGAACAGACAACATTTTTTAGACCAGCCTGAAAAATAAAACACTGAGAAACATGAAAACTGTCAT
>JAYKTE010079194.1:0-14238 GCA_036873565.1 Xipholeptos notoides
GGTCTGTTGTTCATGTGGTCTGTGGCATACCTTGCACTGACTGTGTGTTATCGGCAGTTCCAAGAAGTGTGGATGGTTCTACACAAGCACTATAAACAAATCTCTGTGTAGCCCGTCTGACAACCATACATAATTTGATGACACTCATACGTCGAAACCGACATGAGGGGGATATCATCACATATTGTTTAGTTTTCAAAAAATGGTCTTATATATAATTATTAAAAAATACCAAATCATCCATTCCAATCCCTGACAATGAAAAAGTTACATCTTATAATTCTTTTTCTGATTTCTTTCATTTAGTGAAACACTTTAATGATTGTATAAGGATTTTTTTATTTGTTCCAGGCTTTACTTTTAATGATGTTCTCCTTTGGGTTCAGATGGTGAAACTTATGTTTTTAATTTTTACAGTGGTAAGAAAGTCAAATATATCTATTTGAATAATTAATGATTTTTTTTTTAGCTATAATAAGTACATACACATTTTCCAGTTTATGATAAATAATTTTATTTTAGTGGGAGAAAATTGTTAATAAAAGTGGTTCTAATATAGAGAGTATAATTAAAACCAATAGCAAATTCTAAGATTATGCCCAGAAGACAATTTTAAAGTAGCTGATGTGAGAGAAAAATGATAATTCTTACTGCTTGTTGTTTTGCTTGTTTTAGCTATTACTGTGGATCAGTTAGGCTGGTTCTGGCCATAGAGTTTATGGCATCTTAAATTGAGATTAAATAGATTTATATGGTAAGTTTTAAAGGGAACTATTATCATTATTATTATTATGGTGATTCCAACCATAGAGTTTACGGTATCTCAAATTGAGATTCACCAAACTGTGAGATAATCACACATTCTCAAACTTATTAAATATCTCTCTCCCTGACACAATAATATTTCTAGAAAAACCTTTCTTTTTATTATGGTTATTTGTTTTGAGTTTTTTGTTTGGTTTGGATTTTTTTTTAGATTTTTTTCTTGTTACTGGATACACATAAAAGCAGGCAAAGATAAAAACAAATTTCTTCAAGGACAAAAATAATTTGAAATTTTGACTTTGTTCAACTTTGTGATTTTCTTTACAGCTGTTTTAAGAGACTGATTTTTTTTCAACATACATAATGCATGAAGACAAGAGGTCTTTTGTAATGTGATACTTCATGGAAGCAGCGCCACTGAAATAACTGACAAAATAGGTTTGAATATGGGCTTGTTCCACTTTAAGAGGTAACATTTTTTTATTAAATTCAAGGCTGACTTATCAAGAAATCTGATTTGGCTCATTCTCAGCGAAAAGATTACACAAGCAGAAATATCATGAATTATAATTATTAAATTTCTTAAAGAGTTGATTACATGGTTTGTCAGCAAAGTTTATGAAGTAGTATGTTATTTTTATTTTAGAAGGGGTTTGGCTTTGCTTTCTTTTCTTTTTTTCACTAAGTTTTAAAGAAACGTATATGGAAAGAATCGCTTACAATGAAAAAGACAAATCCAAGATTTTAGATTGAATTAGAACATAATTCTCCAACAGACCAAGGAACATTGGAAACTCAGTATTACACAACTTGATTTAATGCAAATTTGGATGGACGTGATCACATACTTGACTTCTTTTCCTTCAGTATTTCCTTCTTTTTGAATCCTAATCTTAAACCACCTTGCTTTTTTTTCAAATCAAATTTCATCAATCTCAAATTATAATGAAAGTTTATTATATTTATTTGCCATTCCTACAAGGCCTCAGGCAGATGAGAGTACTCAAGAGAGTAACTTGTCTAAGTTTAAGGATAACACTCATACTAAAAACCCAGGTGGATGATAACCATTAACTCAATGAGAGTATCTGATCTAGGTAAAGGGTAACACTGAATTACAAAAGCTCAGGGATATAATGAGCATGTGAAAATGGCCTTGTGCATAACTTGGGTTCGTGCTCAACCAAGTAGATATATCCTAATAAAAAAAATCTGTGGTATTTATTTTCATGATAAGAGATTATTTTCAAATATTTACAAATGTCTTTTTAATACATTAAAAAGTTTTTGTTTGGCCCAGAATGGCATGTGGAATAAATATAAAGAGTCCTTATTTATGAAGATCAAAATAACTGGAAAAGGAGAATCTTAACAACAACAAAAGTTGCAAGAAAGAAAAACAAAGAAAACACTTCTCTCTTAAACTAATGAATTGTGGTCCTATTTTCACTTAACATTATTTCTTTTAAACTCAAGAATTTCTTGAATATTGTCGCCTTTCTTTTGATACTTATGATCTTTCGAACTTAAAATAAACACTCCTAAAAGTACTAATCGGACTATTTTCCTCATCCAGATTCTTTTCTTTCTCACAATTAATACTTTTAGAATTCATCTTGCCTCATCTCAAGGATTTCGAATAATAATTTAAAATAAACAAATTTAATGCAGAAGCATTTGCTACTGCTGAATTTTTTTTAAATTGATAAAAATTGCTTCAGGGCATTTCAGTTTATTTACGTTTATGTGATTTGCAAAATAACTTCAGGTACACTTTAATTACGTACTAGAAGTATTGCTCGACCTTGCTCAGAGGCAGCTTCCATGCTCTTTTTGTGCTCATTTTGATCTGTGTCTTGTAATTCCAAGATTTTTTTTTCTTTCTTAAAAAAAAAAATTTCATAATTCATTTGAAAGGCAATCACTATTTTAACAAACTGCGATAACCCCCACACAGCAGACCTCACAGGCCCAGAGCAATCCAATTTTTAAAATTTGACCCTTTAACAGCTATTTTCTGGTTCAAAACAAAACTAAATTTCTTCCACAGATCCAAATACCTTATATATCACATTTCAAAGCTCTAGAACAAAAATTAGTAAAGTAGTTTGGTAGAGAATATTCCTCAGACAGACATACAAGGTCAATTTTATAGAAGTAGTACATGAATAACTATTATATAAATCATTAATTTACTACAGAAGCACAAACTAAGAATATAACGTTCACTTGGCTATTATTAACCATAGGTTTTATCAGTGATGAGTTTGAAAAGAAATAGTTATTTTCTGTATGAGTATTTTTGTTTTTAGTGTTTCTTTTTGGTTGGCTGCAAGTTAAATGTCGCTATGAATTAATCTATCAGATTAAAATTTAATCTGGTGTGTGCGCAATTTAAGCTGATGTGTGTGCACAGATATCTTCATTATATTTTGTAATAAACGCCATTTCCAACCAAACTTTTAAGCCTAAACTTTTTTGCAGTACATATTCATTTACATATTACACCTATAATAATATACTAATATTAAGGGAGAGATGAATGTTTTAAACTGAATATGTATAAAAATCAAATGGAGTTAAGAATACGAGTAAAAAAAATTAGGATCAGCATTTGTAAATAAATTTCCATCCTAATGTTTTTTGGATTTTTTTACACATAAACTTTATAACATATGATTTAGTCTACTCTTATGTGCATAAAACAGATTATAAAAATACTTATTTTGATTTCATAAGCAAAGAAAATATAAGTGTGGAAAGGACTCTATATCAGAGACTTAAACCAAAAAGTGCTGCAATTAAATTTACTGACTATCTCAAAATGTTGTCTGCTTTGGTGATAATTAGTTAATGAGGGGATGTCTATGATTAGTTGTCAGTAATGTCAACTACATATTACATGCTTTAACCATTTTTGTCTTTTTTCCTTATTCACTTCCTTATAGATGATACGTTAAGTAAATATTCATTTTTTTTTCCTTTTCCTTCTCCACCTCCACAAACCTTTACTATAATACAGAAACAACAATTCCCTTCCTATTTTTTTCTTTTTCTCCCTTGTTCAAATATATATATCATGATTTATAAAACTCCTACAATTAAGATATAATTGGATAACTAATTTACACATTGGTTTTTAAAAAACAGATTTTGATAACTGGTATTTATCAATCATTTTTTCCTTCAATAGAAGAAATACTCTTGCATATTATATGGAATACTGTTGGCCTAATAATTTCTATTTTGAAATAAACCAGCAAAATGAAATTATTTTAAAAAATCTCAAAAACATTCATATTTATTATATATTCATTATTTTATATATTTATACATATTCATGAATAAATTGTGGGGAAAGTTATGGATACCACAAAAATGTCTTACTGATGAAGCATCCGCACGCGAGTGCTTCATATGGAATCCAGTTGCTGGGGGAAATAAAAAAATACAAATAGTGGCACCTACAAGTTTTATGTAGGACAATATAATGAAATAATGCGGATTTCTGTTGTACATATGCAGATTAGGTGGTTCTTGACTGCATAAAATCAGGCCATTTGGCGAACATGGGAGATTGTTGGAGGAGGAACCTCAAAAACAGTTGCTGCGCATTTGTTGGGCTGCTTTGTTTTTAAATGGATTTTTGACACATTAATAATATATTTTTACCGGGGTAAAATTCAAAGATAAAAATGATTAAAATGAATAAGGAAAAATCAGTAATTAATCAATATACAGGTTAGAAACAATCAATAAATAAAGATCATATCCTAATATAAACATATATATCCAAACATACTTGATTAAATAAGATGTCGTTTCCCTTTTTAATATAAATAAGTATGTCTGAATGAACCAACTGCTGCCTAAATATACCGAACATAAATATGTAACACTGCAGTTTTTTGCAAGATATTTATGAGAAAATCTATGTCAAATACAGACTTTCTTAAGTAATTCTAATAAATTCAATATAACTCTAAGTTAGATATTCATGATATATATTGGTTTGAATAAATTAACAGCTGTTTCATGTGGCTTTTTAAGTTTCTTCTTTATCAAATACAGGTATGTAATTACTTTTCTATATTACAAAAATTAAACAATTTCAAATATTATAAAAAGTGTTCAGACATTTTCAAATATCTTAGTTATTCCGTCTAAAATTAAATACAAAATAGTTGAATTTTCCCACCAATTTTCTGAACATGACATTACATTTTAACAATCTTCAATTTTTTGTAATATTACTGTAATATAATAACTACAGTTTAAATAAATGGCATTTCATTAAGAAAATTATTGTGCTAATCTTAATCATTTGACATTTACATTTAGTGACTATGATAATAGTATACAGATTACCAAAATATATCTTCTCATATCAGACACTTGGTCATCATGTCATTTTTTTTTCAAGATTCTAAAAGAGTGAACAAGTACAAAACATTTTAATCATTCAAAATTGATACAAAAATAAGACAAGTAATTATGATCTGAACCCTGATATTTCATACATGACAGCTATTATTAATTGTTAAGTTTAATTAATTCCAGTCAACTACTCTTCAAAAAAAAAATTATTTTTCAATTATGGTAATTATATACACATAATTTTAAAAATTTGACAACTGTATCTCAACTTCAAAATGGCAAAAGGATATTTGTATAGAGACAAATGAGAAAAGGGAAAAAATATACAATCCACAGCTGGACTAACGTTTTTCAGTTCAGGACAGCTGGATACAATGTTGCCTGCAGCACAATACTTTTTATTCAAGTTATCAACCAGGAACTGCCATAACATTGCAATTTGCCATATTACCTAAGGACTTCTATCTATCAATCATTTTACTTATTGATTGTGGGATAAAATAACTTCTATCTTTATATTTAAAAAAGAATGCAAAAAATAAAAATAAAGTTTGACCTGAATATGCCAAATTTTTAATGTCTTTAATCATTAAAGACATATATATATGGGGACTGCCACTGCTTAACAAAAGAAGGCTAGCCTTGCTGTCTGAAATGTAAGGATTGTTGTACACTTGCACAACACACTCTCTTTCCATTTGGCCTTTAACCAGTGACAAGCAAAGCAAGATAACTGATTGGCCAAATGGAGTGCAGGTTTTATATTGAACTGTCTTTCTCCACTGCACTGCACTGCAATCAATAAATAAATAAATAAATAAATAAATAGAGATAGATAAATAAATAGATAGATAGATAGATAGATAGAGAGAGAGAGAGAGAGAGATTGTGTGTGTGTGTGTGTGTGTGTGTGTGTTTATGCATGTGCACACATACAGAGACATATAACTTAAACTCCTAAACCTGCCAATGTCTTATTTAAAACAGTAACAAAATTTAAATTAATTTTTTTTTTCTATATCTGTAATTTTAGTACAGGTGTAATATTGTATGTTTAAAATCTTTTCAAGTGTTTAACAGAAAAAGAAGATAAATTGTCTCTTACATTTTATTTTTGATAAACATGGCTGTCAAAACTTTTTATATAAAACACAAACTTTTTCAATATTTTGAGAGTAAACAATCAACCCTAATCTCTCATATAAACATTGAAATAATTTTTCAAATTACATCATTTTTTTTTTTAATATCTTTTTTCCTATCTTTCATAAAAATCTTTTTGAATTAAAACAAATTAAGAATATAGTGTTACAAGTATTAAACCAGTGTTTTTACCAACTGAGAGACATAATAATAATGATAATAATAATAATAAATAAATAAATAAAAACTGAATGAGCAAAGAGAGGAGCTTGCAGTCGCCAACTACAAGGAATATTGAAGTGCTAGAGGAGACTTATTGTCAATCTGCCTTTGGAAGGCACCAGCAGGTATTGGAGGAATCTAGATCCTGCTGATTTTGCGTATGAGAGCTAGTTATAGTTGGGTGAAAATCTGAGGAGAAGTGGCACCATATAGTCTTTGATTGGGATGGAGTGGATTCTGCTAAAGAGACTTGTTGTCACTTTGACTCAAGTGAAAACCACCTGTCACAAACATCATGCAAGTGCTGTGACTGACTGGTGTGAGAATTCTATAATAATAATAATAATAATAATAATAATATGCAACTTTACAAACCAGTTCTGAGTCATTTGTTAACATAAGAACTGGAATTTATTAACCATGCATTCATCTACTATGTTCACCATAAGCCCAATTTTGAGCTCACACACTTAGCACTTTTTAAAAAATATGAAAAATTATAAAAGAATGAAAAAAATAATCTACAATAATATGTATCAATAAAATACTGCTCAAAAATTTATTATTGGTTTATTTAAACTTGCATTTTCATATTTATTGTTCTATATATTTGAACTGGTGTGCCTTCTGGGACATTACTTGTTGAAATAACCCTCCAAAAATCAACAAGCAGCTCATAAATAAAAAATTAAAAAAAGTTTTTCTAAACTAAGGGCATATCAAAAACATTAAAAATAAAATAGTAAAATTCAGAACAACTTAAATAATACATGATACCGTACATAATACTTTTTTTCAGTGTAAGATCTTAGAAAAAATATGAACTCTCTCATAAAAAAACTGAAATGAAATACACAACTAAAATCCCATGCATACATTTATAAATAATTAGAAAAATTGAATTGATAAATTTAAAATTAAACTATATTCTTTCAAAGTTTGGCCTGGACATATATTAGAAAACTAATAGTCTACTGTATTCATGAAATAGAAAGAACAATATGATCAATAAAAAAAAAGCTTTCCCCTGCCTGATTTCTAATATAAGCCACATTGTCATGGAGACAAATAATTCTGTAGTCTACTTCATTTAAATTCAGCAAGTGAAGGACAAAGGCTTTTGTATAAAGCAGAATAGAAAAAGGTGCTAGTATGTATGATATCTGCAGCCATGCAACAGAAGATATTCATTAGTACAAAAACACTGGAATAACAACTAGAGTGTTACTCATACTAAAATTACAGTCAAAATATATTACTTATTTATCAATATGTGTCTTATTAGTTTTGAAAATAACTGTAATAAAATAACTGGTAAACTTCATAAACAATTCAGTACAATAGCAAAATTTTGTAAATGTGGTATATACCCGGTTGAAAACTAAAATCAAGTTAAGCACAATAACAGATAGCCCACAGGTTTAAAAAATTGCCAGTCTCTCTCCTGCCTTCAGTATTCCCCTTTAAGGGTAAATTAAGCACTAGGCAATAAACCCAGTCTTTCCTCTTTTAATTGAGCAAAGAGGCATTGCCAGGAAGTATGGCCTTCTTAGAGAGAGCCAGCAGACCTTCATGTTCAAAACTGGCCTGGTACACAAGAGTTCCAAATTTTAAGAGTATAGTATGAATCGAACTAACTATAGCTTTAATGATCTCTAAATGCTTTTTTTACTATTATTTTGTATTATCGTATGTATTATTTTAGCAAAACAAAAGTTCATAGATAAGGAACACCCAGTTAATGATAAACATATGATAATAGTATTAGCAATAATCTAGTGGATATGCTTTTTAATTATCACCCAAAATTGAAGCAATTTGATCTATATCAAACAATGTTCAATAAGTAAGGAACAAGTGTATATATTCATATATTCAATGAGGTTCAAAATAACTAATTGCCTTGCACCACCATGGCAACCAAGTTTAACTACTTCAGTTACAAAATAGCAGAACAAACACATCAGCTTGTATTTGTTATCTTGAAGAGAGAACAAAATCTATATTTCAAATGAAAGCATTTAAATCTATATTTCAAATGAAAGCATTTAAAGAGAACACAAATAAGATAACAAATCAAATAAGAAATATTTTTCCAAGAAAGAAATGAGAGCTTTAAACTTAAAATTTATTGATATGTTATTTTTCTTGACATAACATCAACTAAACCTACTTATTATCAAATGTTGATTGCGCCTATTTAATTTATTGTATCTGGATAAAAGGTTAAAATATGCGTTCTCTGAAATTGTTGCTTGGTGCTTCTGCTTTCACCAATATAGCTAATAAATACTTTATGCTCAATCCATCACAGAAATTAATTGTTTATATGCCATTAAGAATTTGTCCTACAAAATGTAAAAAGAAAAGAAATAAGCAAATACATCTAAGTATGAATGAATCATTGTAACCTATGTCAATTTTGGTGAGTGACCAATCAGCTATAAGTAGTATGTATCTATACAATAGAATTCAGTTCTCAAAGGATTAGCTATATCTTATGAAGCAATACAAAATAATTTGTAACATAAAATATAGATGGAAAATAATTTGCAGCAAAATATTCAGCCATTCGTTTATTAGCATTGTTGGGAGCGAGGTTAGAGCAGTGGTAAAAGCTTGGACTCTGGAATCGTATAACACAAGTTCAAATCCCAGTTAAAAACATCCCATTCACTTTCAGCTGGAGAGGAACTCGTCTATGCGTAAGGATCACACAGATTCCAAAAACCAGGGTTGATGAAACCCGTCAACTGAGTGAGAGAAACTCATCTAGATGAAGGGCTACATTGATTACAAAAGCCTAGGGATACAATGAGCATGAGAAATGTAAAAACTCAATCTAAGTTTTGTTGTTTTTTTCCAGGGGTGGTTAAATATTCATTTTTGTTATTCACTATCAAAATTTATTTTCAAAATTTCCTAATATATTTACTTAAGAGTCAATATCCATTCAAAGTAATCTTTCATCTTAATAACTAAACCAGAAGTTTTCTGCAGATAGAATTCAGAGTAATACAAGAGGCTGATTTTTAAAGCAAAATCTTTAGATTTTTTTTATAATTATGAAACAGAACAATACAAAGCATGATTAATTTTTTTTTCAATTATACTATGACACAAAATTCAATCATAATGCCTAGAGTATCACATGCTCAGTGACTAAGAGAATCATGAATATGTTGGCACTCCAAAAGCATTTGAATTAGCAACTTTTTCATCTAAGATCTGAATTTACAAAATAGAAATGGATTAACTTCATTATGCTTGCCTATTAAAACACAACAGATGAATTCAAATTAAGCTTTGTATTTTCATTATTCTTATGACTGAATAGAGATAATAATTACATGCCATTATGTGACAGACAAAAAAAATGCGAAATATTCCACTCAACACTCCAATATGAAAAGTCTCATTCAACAATTTCTATATCAATCCAAAAAGAAAATCACATAAAAAAAATTAAACCCTTACCCCTAATTTAATGAAAAAAATTATATATGATAAACAGGAAATGATTTGAAAAACAAGTTAAAAAAATGATTGAAATGAATTCTTTTTCTTTAAACCCTATTCTAAATATTTAAAACAAAATGAAGTCTTCAAAACAAAGTATTCCTGTTCTCTTAAAAAAAAACTAGTGCTCTATGGGCTTATGACTATGAACATTTGAAAATGGGCCTGAAATAATGATTTATTCTTAAATGAACTTAAGCCTAAAGAGTAAAATAAACACTTGAAGAAAAAATATTCCAAAGAAGAAAAATAGACTGAACTCAGACATACAAATAGTGGAAATCTTAATGTCTAATCATAGGCTGCCTTTTTTTAATTTTCAATTGTAAACTAAAACTTTCCCTGGTATCCATTTTTACGTAGAAATTGAATGCATAAAAACTAGTTTGAACTCCAGTTTATCAGTTTCTGGTTAAACTTGTTAAACAAGTTCTTTAAAATAAAATTGAATTAAATGATTTATTTTCAGTAAATGTAAACTGTTTAGCACAGATGTCAAAGATTTACTCAGTTAACTTCGGAACAAAAGCTAATTTTACAATTTATTCTTGTTTGCAAACCTAGCAAAAGACTCAAATGAAATTACCCTTCTAAAGAAAAGTTATCTTTTTAATGCAATAAAACTAGATACCATGCACATAAGTTGTTTGATTTAACCAGCATATTGACCTTCATTACATACATAAGTGAATACAATACATAGCTGAACAAAGCGATTCAAGTCAATAAATAAAGGTAACAGCAGATAAGAGAATAAATATCTAAGATAAACAAAAATTGTACACCTAAATCTGTCTTACTAACATTTCCTTTTTTTATAATTGAATACATGAAATTATCTAGATGAATGAATAGAATCAAACAAGAACATTAATTACAACACTGAGTTAATATCTGTAATTTTATATAGTTATTGATCAATTTTATCAATTTATTCCAGCAATTGTTTCCTGCAGTGCACAGCAAAATTAAAATAATAATCCATATGAACAACAACATAAACAAAATTTGCCGTGTAAAATACAATGATTATATCTACTTGGTCGAGCACAAACCCAAGTTAGGCACAATGCCAGTTTTACATGCTCATAATATCCTTGGCCTTTTTGTACTTAGTATTACCCTTCACCTAGATGAGTTACTCTCCCAAGTTAACGAGCCTCATCTGCCTGAGACAGCTGAAAGTGAATGTAATGATTTTGACTGGGATTTGAACTCGTATAATACAATTCCAGAGTCCAAGCTATTACCAATGCTCCACTCTCACATATAAAATACAATGATAAGCTAAACCTATAAACTATTTGGAGTTTAGACCCACTTTCTGCAAATTTTATTCCAACTTCAATTTTATTCCTTGTCCAAGGAAGAGGGCAATTTTTCCATCCCCTTAAAAAAATAGAAAAATTAAAACCGCAAAATGAAGGCTTTTAATGCTCTTTAAAAACAGGTAGATTATTTTGTCTGAATTTATGAGAGCTTTTATTCTCCTATTTATTGCTATATTGACAATGTATATTGCATTAATGAGAGGAGTTCTGTTTATTAAAATTACTTAAATCATTTGGACATTTACTTTAATCTTTGTTATACTCACAAAATTCAATAAATTGTGAATATAACAATGAAGATGAAAATAAAAGTCCAAATCATTTCCATATTCATAACAAAGGATTCATTGCAGTATGGGTATTCGTAATTCACTTTTTTCTTTAGTTTTGATTTTTAGGAACTTTCTTTTCATCTATTTCTAATAATAGACTAGAAAAGTTTAACTTTGCATTTGTTTCCTTGGCTTTTTAGGTTTGTTTGAATTATGAAAAGAAAACTGTGATTGGTCTATCTAGATTTGAATATTTTCAAGACCCAACTCAATCAAAACAGTACACCTACACATAATGTCATTTTGGGTTCGGAGTATTTGTTTAATTTTAAATTAATAGATATGAAAAGTATAAGAAGTCATTCTTTTAATGAAGAGGAAATTTTATTCAATTATAATTTTGTAAAGATATTAAAACATTTCTTTCAGTATACAATATGAACTTTATTTAAATTTGATTATTGCTTTCAGTAAAGATACATATGCTAGGTTTGACTGTTTGATTTACAGCATATCAATCTCATTTAGGCCATTTAATGCAGAAAACAATCATTTTTAATAAACATCTCTTTGTCTGCACATAATTTTTGAATAACACAATATGCACTATTTAATCCATAGCTGGAGGGAATGTGGAGATTCATACCTTTCACATGGTTATTAATCCAAATATGGACATAAACAGAGCGAATGGGATTTGAACTCGTGTATTACATACAATTCCAAAGTCTGACTGCCAATCCACTGTCCCAATTGGACTTTCCCCACCCCCCATGCCAGGAGTAGGGGGAATAGATAAAGCCAGTCAAGACAAAATGAGTTAACATTAGAAATCTAAAACATTGTAGAGAGAACCTTAACAAATCAGTCTTCTGTTGCTTTCTTTTTTTTCATAACTGCATTATTTTTTGCCTGCAGTCAGGATTGAACATATTACCTCCAGAAGAAGGCCATATAGAATTTTTATGAACCTACTGTGTTTTGGTAGTGAAGATAACACTAAAAAATGAGAGCAGAAGTCCAAATAAGTTGAATATAGATAAAAACTCATCTGATTAATTCAGACAACAAAAATACTCCTCATTGTTAATTTCAATAACCATATACAAATGCAAAAGGCAGATGAATTAATTCATTTAGTATTGATGCATTCATATCATTTAAGCATTTCATTTGAAATAAGTCAATAGACTAAATCAGATAATTATCGAATGACCAGAAAAGGCATTTATGCTCCCATGAATGAAAATAAAATGAGCAGAGTTCAACTAATGTTTATATCTATTGACATTTGACACTTCGATACAACAAAACCTAAATGCTACAATCTATTATTTACATTAAAAGCTTGTCCATCATATTTCTAGCCCTTTTACAATTAATATCAACTCACAGTAGACATGGAAAAATACAATGAGACAAAAATACCAATGCATCATAAAAAGGAAAACAATACAAATGGTGTATTTGTTTTAATATAAGAAAAATATAGATGGAAACTAGTTTGATATCATACTGAAAGTGTCACTACAACCAGTTTAAAATGTGAAAGACAAAGCAAGATCAGGAGCAGGCAAAATGATAGTGCCAAATCACTAGAAAGGGCAAAAGTGCCCTTACAAGATGACAGGTGGGAAATTACAATAGATAAAAGACTGAGAACAGTAACAGAGAAAAAGTAATTTGTTAGAAAATACAAATAGGAAGAATTTTAAATAATCTAACCTTGCATATAAATGGAACTCTTTCTCTGTGTGTGTGTGTGTGTGTGTTGTGTTGTGTTGTGTGTGTTGTGTCTGTCTTGTCTGTGTTGTGTGTGTGTCCGTGTTGTGTGTGTGTCCGTGTTGTTTGTGTGTGTGTGTGTGCGTGTGTCTGTGTTGTGTGTGTGTCTGTGTTGTGTGTCTGTGTGTGCCTGTGTTGTGTGTCTGTGTGTGTCCATGTTGTGTGTGTGTGTGTGTCTGTGTTTGTGTCTGTGTTGTGTGTGTGTGTGTCTGTGTCCGTGTGTGTCTGTGTTGTGTGTGTATCTGTTGTGTGTGTGTCTATGTCTGTGTGTGTCTGTGTTGTGTATGTGTCTGTGTTGTGTGTGTGTGTGTGTATGTGTCTGTGTTGTGTGTGTGTGTGTCCGTGTTGTGTGTGTCTGTGTTGTTGTGTGTGTGTGTGTGTCTGTGTTGTGTCTGTGTGTGTCTCTGTGTTCTGTGTGTGTCCGTGTGTGTGTCTGTGTTTGAGAGAGAGGGTTCAGTTGTACTACTTATTGACTTTTAAACTATAAAAACAACAATAAAACTATTGGTATCAGTTAAAGATAAGAAAACGTGTTTAAACAGACGATCAAGCAACTTACAATTGAAATAAATTCATTTCACTCTCACAAATGGCCTTGTGCCTTACTTGGGTTAATGCTTGACCAAGTAAATATCATCTACGAGAAGGGCAACACTGATTACAAAAGCCCAGGGTTATAAGGAGCGGTTTACCGACTTATCATCCCCCGACCGATCATCACCCGACCAATCATCACGCTCTACTCATCATGAGTCTTATCATCACGTGGGTTTTTCATCACGTCGACAAATCATCACTGCGACATCAAGTGATTTCATCACCTTAAA
>JAYKTE010079304.1:0-14238 GCA_036873565.1 Xipholeptos notoides
GACCACTGCATTCACAAGGAATATATATATATATATATATATATATATACAAACATACATACATACATACATACTTAGGTAGATGTAACACTCATCTAGAAATTAGAAAAAATAGAATTTAAAAGGTTTTTAGTCGGCATATTTCTCTAATCTAGATACCTGAAATAAACTCTATTTTTCTTATCTAAAAATTTGTTTGTTGAAGATAGATGAATTAGCAAAACGTCCGGAAGAATAGTTTTTTTTTTTTTTTAAATGTCTTAATAAATCCAACTCCATAACACGTTGGCCTGGGAATGGGTTTGCATGTAGTTCTAAAGTCCTCCGCTAAGTTTGTATATTTTACCACTGACCCGACAGGTAAAATCCCATGAAGCCAACTTTTCTCCCGCCGTTTTGACTGCAGTCCTGAATCGCCATTACTGTGGCTAAAGAGGCCAGCTCTTCACATACACATACACATACACACCGTATGATTGTATTTTAATTTTATACAATAGTATTTTCATTGAATGAATATAAATATTTGTGGGAGCGTGTGTCTTTGTGTACAGATGTTTGTGCATGTGTGTGTGTGTGTGTTTACCTATGTAGCTTTTGGAGTGTAGGTGCATGTGTGCATGCGCGTACGTGTGTGTACTTACGTGGCTTTGTATGCATGCATTATAATCAAGATGAAAAAATGCAGTAAAGTGAGTAATTGATGAGAAAGAGAAAAAAAGAAAATTACAAACGAAATACAACTAAAAAAAACACGGTTAGCTTGATGAAAAGATTGTTCATTCATAATATACATTTGGGTAATTAACAGCTAATAGAATTGCAAGGCTCTGTTCTTTGAGAACACCCACCACCACCCCTACCCAACCGACAAAAAATAATAATAAGGATTAATACATTTGGTGAAATTTTGTTGTTGATCCCTTTTTCTTCCTAAAATCGATAAATAGTGGAGAACATTTTTTTTAAAAATCGCAGTTGAAAAAAAATGTTTTCTTTGAATGATAACGGTAAAAAAAAGTTGAAAATGAAATAATGGGGAATGAACGAGAGATAAAAGAATGAAAAATGATAAAATATAAAAAAATAACAACGCCTAAAAAAATGGGTGAGAAAAAGACTTTTAAAAAAAGCCAGAAAAAAAGAAGGTAAAAATGCGTCTAAAAAACCTGGAACCCCTCTCCCCCACTCTCTAACTTTTCCATGTTTCGACTCGAAACATCATTATAGTTTTTAATGTCTGATGTGTGATGCCTGTTCTGCAGGCTCAATGCAATAAAGATTTCTATTCTTTTTCTTTTTATTGACACACAATTCTTCCTGAAATGTCGTAACTAGTTAATTATACATTATATTCAGAAACTTTTATTGGTAAGCATTGCCTGTCTTATCATCTATCTCCCGCTCCTGCCATTTTGTGGGCTGAATAGCCATCATTTAGTATATTAATTGAGTCAACTTGCTAACCAGAAAATGGCCACAACATAGATTTTCTCTGTAGTTTTATTATTAGACTTCACATTTACAGAAATACAAAGAGCACACTTTCTCTTTTTCTCTTTCGAAAAGGTGCTGCCATAAAATTAATATTAAAGGTTGATTTCCTCTTATATCATACTTATCTTGGTTTGAAGGCTAGGTATAAGGAATAGGTTATATAACTTCTGAGCCAGTATTTATGCATGAAAATCAAAGTTTTGTAGTTAAAGAAGTCCCAAATAATATATAACCCTAGACATTCATCCAGCTCCAATTAACATTAAGGCAGTCTAATAAGACTAAACCAGTAGTAAACATAGGTTTAACTTGTATGAGTTACACATTTAAGCATTTTGAATGTTACCACTAAACATCTTTGTCTAGGAATGAATTTGTTTAAGATAATTTTTACAAAACAAAAGATCCAGCATCAAATATCCTACAAGGAATGTTATATATCAATAAACAAAGAAACCTAATTATAATGTTTTTTTTTTTGTTTTTTTTATAACAATTAATGTTCAAGAAAGCTGGCCAAATGCGCAAAATAGTACGGGGTTCGTTCGAAAAGTAATGCTACCTATTTTAAAAGTTATTTTTCTACATAGTAACCACCATCCTCAGTACAGTTTTGACAACGATGAACGAAGCGATACATCTTCGCGTTCGGTACGCTTTGTCACTCGCATCTCTGTCGCCAATCTGAAATCAACGAACCCATATCCTAACTATGCTTACATAATCTGCATTAGCTTCGCAGGTGAATGTTGATCGGTTCAATTAATTCAATGACGCATGTCTGCTCTGACGCACGTCCATGACAAAGGTTACTTTTTTAAGAGTCAATATTTGTGAAAGAGAGATTAAACTTTCCAGACATGAATCCATAAGTTCTGTCATCATAACAATGCAATTTACAATTCCATCTGATTCATTGAGACGGAATTAAAAAAAATAGGAAGCAATACATTTGGAACGACCCTCGTATGTCATTAAAAAGTTCTGTAACTGAAAAGAAATCTCATTATGGATAATAAATGTTTCTAGAGGAGCTAAGCACAAATAGAAGTCTAGGTTAATGAAATATATACTGTTAAACAGAATACTATTAGAAATATGCCCGGAATCAGCTTAACGTAAGCTTATATTACATTGAAATCTAACAAGCTCTTATGCCAATGTAAATGAATTAATCTAAATTTCTATTCATATTTATTTCTAAAATCATTTTTCTACATAATCATATCTATGTTAGTAAAAAGACACTTGAATTTCTAATATATACTCTGTTCGTGTTGTAAAATAATGAAGGAGAAAGGGTTTTTCTGGTATTAAATGTCCAATTTAATTAAAAGATGAAAAACCTGCTTAAAGATTAAACCCGGTATTGACTGCGTAGTGTTTGCTGATGTGTGACGATGATGGAATAATGAATCATTCATAAATTTATGAATGAAAAAAAAAGGATATGTCAAGATCATTCTGAAAACCATGTGACCATAGGCATCGAGAAAAATCTACGATCATCGAGAATACACATAAATTAAAGTCACGTGACAAAATGATGTCACAAATCTAGAAAATTCCATAGTAAAATATAGATAAAGTTGTCAACAAAAAATCAGTCTCCCGACCGACACACGAGAAGTAAAGTGTTAGACTCAATGCAGAGTAAGTCATTCGCCCGACATTTTATTTGATAAGCATCTGTCAGCCTAACTTCAACAAAGTAAAGGTGCACTTTTGAATGGAATAACTAACAGAAAATAAAAAGCAATATTTTTCTTCCTAATTTTTGGACATCTGCTTTGCCTCAATTTTCTTTGCAAATTATTTCTTTTATTAACAACGTGAATAAATGACCCATATCATTATAGTGTGAAATGTATTTATATTTTAACAAGCACTTCCCAAGTCAAATAACTATATTTTTATTTGAAGCTGACTTTATGTCAAACTGTAACATAACAAAATATAATCATTATATAGTGTAATATTATGTAAAACCCTATAACTACAAGTTACAAAAAATGACCGCACCATACTACAAAACTTTAAAAATTCACAAAAGTTTACAAATAGTATTATGATATATTAATTTACACTGTAAAGTTTGTTGTAAAAACTATAAATAGTATTTCTGTCCTTGTTTCAGCAATATTAAAAACAATTGAACAAAACGATCATTATTATAAATCTGCTTGTCCCTCTTTTAAACAAACTAAAATCCGATAAATACAGATATATCACCTTCTTTGATGCATGGCTCAGCCACCTCTTACCACTTCCTATTAGCAAATATTTGTTAATCGAATGAATATAAAAACAATAGTAAAAGTTGTTGATTTCCTTCTTGGGTCATTTCGAAATTTTGCTTTTCTTACATAAATGCTGGCTATATTTGTATATTGGATATTCTTGAATCAAGCCTGTCCCTAGAACTTTTTAAAGTATAGTTTCAGCTAAAATGCTTTTACAAATGCACAAGCATCCTTTTCCACAGAATTGGCTGCGAATAGATAAATTTTCGAAATGTGGAAACCATTGCATTCACTTTCGGTTAGTTTGGACTGATAAGACTCATTAACTCCTGAAAATAATTAATCAAGTTGTATAGATTCCTAAAACTCGGAAAAAATGGGCTGATAACTAAAGAAGAGGAAAGAGTATTCTTGTAAGGAATGACAACATTGATTTTAAAGAATGATTCCTGAACGAAAAGGTCGTTGATAAAAACAGAAAAATGTGAGTAGCTTCCAACAAGCAGCATCTCCGACAGATTTCTGCAATAACTTCCAATCGAAGATCGTCCTGATCATCTCTGGTCACTTTGCGTGAGGATGGACCTAGAGCATGCCCTTTCGTAATCCACTCACTGTGAACGCATTGCTCCCTCACTTATATGTAGCTTGAGTAATCTACATAATTGAAGGGCAACCAAAGTAATAATAATAATAATGATGATGATAATAATAATAATAATAATAATAATAATAATAATAATGATAATAATAATAATAATAATAATAATACTAATAATAATAATAATAACATAGAATTTGTCAAATTATTTTCTAGTGATGCTCAGATCCGGTTGAACCTTTTCGCGTTCGGGTCATAAACCAATACAGGGTCAACGCCAGGGTTATAATAAACGAAAAATAAAATAAAAACACGCCAAAAAAGGTGTTTGGTCATTGTGTCTCTACTGAATAGTTTTTAAAGGAAGAAATTGATAAATAAAAAAAAAGAGACAGAAACGGTACATAAAGCGGAAAAGATGAGAAAAAAAAAGAAAAAGGAAAAATGAGATAAAAGATGATGATAGAAGAAGTGGAAAGAAAACGATAGTAGGAGAAGAAGAAGAAGAAGAAGAAGAAGAAAGAAAGAAAGAAAAAAATAAGGGTGAGATGAAGAAGAAAAAAGAGGAGACAAAAAGAGAAGAAAAAGAAGATGAAGAGAGAGAAGTAGGAGTAGAAGGAGAAGGAGAAAAGGAAGAAAAGGGGCGAAAAGGAAGCAGAAAATAAGAGGAGAGAGAGAGGAGGAAAAGAAGAAGAAAGGCGAAGGGCAAGCAGAAAAAGAAATAGAAAAATGAAGAAAGGGGAGCAGGGGACAAAAATAAAGAAAAAGAAAAAAGAAAAAGAGAAGAAAGAAAGATGTAAAGGAGCAAAGTCATCAGGAAAGAGGGGAAAAAAATAAGAAAAAACAAAGAAGAAAAAGAAGAAAAGTGGAAGAAAAAAAGGATAAGCAAAAGAAGAAGAAAAAAATGAAAAAGAAGCGGTAAAGCGAAGAAAAAAGATAAAAGAGAAGATAAAGAAGAATGAAATGAGGAAGAAGAAAAAATGAAGAAGTAGAAAATGAAAAGGAAGAAGAAGATAGATGGGGAGGAGAAAACAAAAAGAAGGGGAAAAGAAAAAGAAGAATGAAATAAACAAAGAAAGAAAGAAGAAAGAAAGAAAGAAAGAAAGAGAAGTATAAAGTGAAAAGGAAGGATAAGAAGAGTGAGGGGAGGAGAAAATAAAAAGAAGGGGAAAGAAAAGGAAGAATGAAATAAATAAAGAAAGAAAGAAAGAGAAGGAGTACATTTTAATATTTTTACTCTCTTTTTTTCCTTTCCAGTTTTATGAATTAGAGAAGATCTTTCTGGAAACGGGTGCTAATGTATGGTGATCTGGTCTGACATAGTCATTAGAGTGATTAATAATAGACAGCTGAGTAATTGCTAGTCTTTAGCGACATTTGGTCAGTTGAAAGGAAGATCAGATAGGGCGTGGCAACTAGGAAATCTACGATTTTTCTATGGTACATGATGGTTCAACATGACACAGTCATTTAGAGTTCATGTTTACTTAGGCTTTATCATTAGTGATACAATTACATTCATCTTCGGTATGAAACAATTAAGCCTTTACGAGAGTCTCCTTAACAATCACTTTTTTAAAGAGAGCTAATAATAAACATTCGGTTTAGGTCATACTACTTTCTGAGTTCTGATTTTGGTGTTATATTTCTAGCTTTTTCAGGAAAAAATATTTTGGCATCACTAACTATATTTTGGCATTATTAAACTGTACACCGCATTCAGAAAGTCCCTCTCCATAATCAGGTTCATTTGAAATATAAAGGGCAGTATTTTCAATTTGAAATATAAACAGCAGTATTTTCAAAAGTAGTTGACTGATTCCTGCTTGAAATTACAGGTGCATAGAATCTTTTTGAACCCACTTTATCTATTTATCTATCCATCTACCTGTCTGTCTGTTTGTCTGTCAATCAAACCAGATCTATCCTTCCATTTTTCCGTCTGTTCTTCCTTTGTCCATTCTTCTGCTTTTTGACTATTTGTCCATCTGTCCATATTGTTTAGAAATTTTTATAGTCCATTACTTTCCTGATTATGCCATCAGTCCTCATGAGAATAGTAGTCTGTAGGAGGTTATTTTTTCTTTGTAGTCTTCTTTTAAGGTCTTTTGGGGTGGCTTATAGGGCTCCTATATTTTTTAGCTCATTGGCTAGCTCTTGGTATTTGCTATTCTTTTCTGTTTCTTTCATTTTCGCTCTGTGGTCAACAGATTCAGCTAAGTCTACTATTTAGCATATTTTCCTTCTTGTTGAGGATAAACAGGCCCGAATTCCATTCTAATATTATTTAGAGATATCACACCATTTACTAAATTCTTGCACACCTAGCATCTAGTAGTTTTTACTGGAGTCAGTGTAACAAGTATCCTCATGAGCTCCAGCAGGCCCCATGCCATTCAAGTCAAAGACTATATGGTGCAACATTTCCTTGGGCTTTCACCCTCTGCCTCTACTTGGCACGCTTGCCATTAACAGAGTCTTACTCCCATCATAAACAACATTAGTTCATGGAAATTACTGAATACGAAAGGAAAATGTATATTCCATTGTAAATTTAAAAAAAGAGAAATTTTTACCACGTCACAATTAGTAAATGTTTTTAATTAATTAAGAGCATAATACCAACAGAGTTAAATTAAAGAGATAAATAAAGACTTGATTCACAAATAAAAACTCTATTCACAAATAATAGTCTTAGTCATTCAGTTAACGATCGAAGAGCCTAAAGAATTGTAAACAACATTTAGTGTTCTTTGCCGTCGGGATTATTCGGCAATTTCCGTGATTCCAATGCTTCTAAGTGGCAAATTCAAATCCCTTTAAAAAGAATTCGAAGTAAGAATAGAATTTTAAAAAAAAATGTTGCTTCATTTAGAACTTCATTTGCCAAGATTGATTGTCTGAGAGCGAAGAAAAACGTTGACTCACAGACAGGATGTACATTGAGAAATATCAACTTCCAGAGTCACACAATCGAAATATCTTTAAAACTCTAAAATATGTTCATTTTGAATCAAAGATTCTAAACAGAAACTAAAAGTAATTATTCGATTAGAATTTGAAATGAATTTATAAATCTATATTCATATTTATTTATATATTAAATATTTATATCTAAATGAATTTATATATTTATATATTCTATTTCTATAGATGCTGTGCTGTGAAAGTTGTAAGCAATCACAATAAAGATAATGTATTTTAAAAAGTGTGACATATTTAGCTGAAACAATGTGAATTACATTATACTATAGCCATTAAAATCTACATTTTCTTTGTCATTTAAAATTATACGGTTATTCAAAAATATATAGCGACTTTAAAATTATTCAAATCGGTGACAACTACAAAAACGAAAAAATCTGGCAAAAAATAACAGATTTGCTCTAATCTATACTTTTGCTAAATTGGTTATCTATATATCTATTAAGGTGGGATTATCTTTGTGTATGTGAAATTGTGTCTACCAAACTACTCTGCCAAGTTTTGGTCTACAGACTTGAAATTTGATACGTTGAATCGGTTTTGAGCTGGGAATTTAGCTGATGAAAATCAAAGTTGACAAATTGGACTGTTGCAGTTTCTACGAGTTTTGGGTTTAAAGACTTAAAATTTAATATATGGAGATCTGGGGAATACTTTCTAATTGGTTTCAGGCCGGAAGGGTAATTGCCAAGGGGTCAAATTTTGGAATTACGAAGAACACAGATCAAAATGAACACGAAAGCGAGCATCAAACCATGCAGATCACAAAAATTTGCATAACACAATGATTAAGGCTACCGAAATTTGCATAGAACAATAGCAACTTACACTTTATTAATTACGATTTGAATTGACATTTAGAAGAGCGTTTACTGCTTTACGAACATAATATACGGTACTGCTTTCATAAACGATAGGCTTCCTTAGCTACCTTAGTAGGATATATTTACTTGGTCGAGCACCAACCCAAGTTAGGCACAAGGTCATTTGTTGTGCTCATTATATCCCTGGGCTTTGTTGTAATCAGTGTTGTCCTTCACCTAGATTAGTTACCCTCCATAAGTTGATGAGACTCATCTACCCAGGTTTTTGGAATCAGTGTTATCTTTACACTTAGATGAGTTACTCTCCCGAGTTAACGAGCTTCATCTACTCAAGACAGCTGAAAGTGTATGTAAAGGTTTTGACTGGGATTTGAACTCGTGTAATACGATTCCAAAGTCCAAGCTTTTCGCACTGCTCCACCCTCGCTGCTTAGTAGGAAGTCCCCGGTGCTTGAGTAATACTTCTAGTAATTCTATAAACTTATGAGTGTTGTAAAGTGGCATAAACGATGGCAGCTTTCATAATATGAATAGATATCAATGCTATCATTTACTTACATTTGGATTCACACCTTTATTAGTATTGGAATGAAAGTAAATGCGTCCCAGCAGGTGGAGTTTGAACTCGGGCTGTCAGACTATG
Organism: Xipholeptos notoides; assembly: GCA_036873565.1. NCBI lineage: Eukaryota > Metazoa > Mollusca > Cephalopoda > Idiosepiidae > Xipholeptos > Xipholeptos notoides. The sequence continues at coordinate 8,794 of JAYKTE010079304.1, forward strand.
CATCCATCATCCATAAAAATCATGTAGTGCTCATTAAATGCACAAATTTGATTAGCAAACCTGCTGCGGAGAATAATCTGAAAAAAGAAGGAAGCTCCAGAAATGAGGCTTAGGAATGGTTTTCCTCTGTTCTTTTATTTAAAAAAAGGAAGGGATTTTTAGAGAAAAGGGGATTTCTATTTGTATTATAAGAAGAAAAGATTATTCCAATGAATAGAAAACCCTTTTTCTTTGTTAAATCATGTTTTATCTTTTGTTTACTTTTTATCGTTATTCCTAAAACTTACAAACGCACGTATACACATGAAAGAAGCGATTTGAAGAGGTGGGGTGCATCAAACACCGGTAGATATAGCTACTACAGAGTACCCAGCAAATATTTGGGCAATTTTGGAATATCTCTTCTGAAGAGTTTGATAAACAATTAATTTTATATTAGTCATTAAGATGTTTCGTAACTAAAAATAAATCCAATGTTTAAGAATAAATGCTTGTAGGTATCTGGTATTTTGTACTTTTTAATAGAGAAAAGTCATATAAAACTGTCTTAGTTGAGATAAGGGTGAACGCTTGGTGAGTGTTGATTGGTGTGATCTTTAAGGAGATCAATAACTGCTGATTGAACACTCTGTTCGTCTCATTGGACACACGAATCGTCCTCTGCACTATTTAAAAAAGAGAAAAAGAAATAATATAATGTTAATGATATTGCTATGCTATTGTTATTGCTACGGCTACTGTATACATATATGCACATGGTTTTTACTCCGTTTATTTTTATACATATCCTTAATGTCCATTTCTATACAGTAATGTAGAAATAATGTAGAAAAAGAAATATACACGCTTTAAATTCTATATACAAAAAGTCAAAATTAGTATTTTATTATTCATCACCATGGAAAGAAAATTTCCACTTTTATTTATGTTTTGTACCTTAATAATTAATTAAAGCCATCGGATCATACATATTAAAATTATTAGTGTAGCTTAATTTATTATTTATACACTCATATCAAAATCATTTGGCTTAATTTTACTAATTCTATAATTATGGCGTTTTTATTGGTTGTATTTATATTTCTCGACATTTGCCAATTGAAGGAATTATCAGAACCGAAGGGGGAGGAGTGACCAGATGGATTTAAAATCCTGTTGCTTGACAAAATAAAGATTAGTTTACAAACAATCAGATTAGCTGCGTAGACAGTAAAACATTTGAGAATCAAACTAATTATAAGTTACTACTATTTAAGATCATCTCTATAAAACACCAAAATTAATTGTGTGCTTAACAGGATTGAGCTTGTCTTGATAGACACGTAGCCAATGGCTATATCCGTTTGTTGATATAAATTATGACAGAGACTCGCCTAGAAATTGCACATTCAATCCTAACTCCAAACAGAATTAATAAATAATAACACACAGTTTAGAATAACAGAATGAGGTCAATCTATCCCGATGGATTGAATAAAGAATTTAATTTGCCCTTTGATGTAAAGGTTCCCAAGTTTATCAAAAATATTCTTGAAATTAACAAGCCTACAAATATTTATCACTAAATATTAGATTATTATTAGTTATTGATGACATTTTATTAAACATTAACTAAGTCTAATATAAGCAGCTCTAAAAAAAACACCAATCATATTTGTGTAAGAAAAGAAATTGTTATAACACTAAGGGAAATAGTAATTTTATTTCTTTGTTTATAGTTATATACAAGGGTCGCTCAAAAAGTAATTCCATCCATTTTTTAAAGATATTTTTTTTTAAATGACGAGCTACGAAGACAGGGTTGGTACCATTAAAATGAGCAGCAGAATTCATTTTTCTAGATAGTCACCAGCATTCTGAGTGACAACGATGAACGAGGTGGGCCATTTTCCAGTTCGGGGTACGCTTTGTCACTAGCATCTCTGTCGCCACTTTGAAATCGACGAACCTATCTCCTAGTTGTGCTGACATCAAATGCATCGGATTTGTAAACGTTCAATGGGCGCCGATGAATGTTGATCGGTTTAAATTTTTCTGCATGGAGAATTCAGTGACGCATCTTTGCCTCTTGCGCACGTCCACGACAGAGGTTACTTTCTTAGAGTGTCATACATATTGTAGTCTGTGGGAGGTTTAACTCTGAATAAATGTTTTAGAAGAGTTGATCAGTCATTATTTTATGGGGGAGTGGTAGATTATGAAAAAGTTCCAAGCATGCAAACTCATGAATTTCGTATTCAATAATTCTAAATAGATTATATTTCTTAGATTATGACAAAAATTTATCTGGTGTTAGTTATCCATTATAACTACTTAAATAAGTAGTTTCATACTTCTTTCTGTTTTGTAAATAAATGTATTATATTTACTTAATTGAGCACCAACCCAAGTTTGGCACAAGGCCATTTTTATGTGCTCATTATATCCCAGGGATTTTTGAATCAGTGTTGCCTTTCAGATGATTTACTCTCCCGGGTTTACGAGCCTCATCTGCCCGAGATAGCTGAAATGTAATGAATTTGACTGGGATTTGAACTCATGTAATACTATTCCAGAGACCAAGCTTTTTGCACTGCGCCAACCAGCTGCTTGTAAATAAGTATATATCTTGCTGTTTTTACACATATTTTTTTACCTCACTCCATTTTTACAAACTTATTTCTGTGTTTGTGGCACTATACAAAGAACCAATCTGGTCTCAGTTTGAGAATTTCTATAGCGTAATGAGATTTGAACGAGGTTTTGCGAGATTACTGTTGGTGCAGATAACTGTTTTTTCCTTCTAAACTCTTCTTTTTTTTCAACTATCAGGTAAGCTGTCTGAGCCCTCTTTTCGATAGAGGAGCCTATTAGTAGCTTAAGTTAGTTATTCGAAACTTCATGTAACTTGTAGATATGTCAAATAAATTAGTCAAGTTAACCAAGTTACTTCGTCTTGTTTTTGTTTTGGCTTTGTACACCAAGGAAAGTGATCCCTGCAGCAGTAATCCTGAAAAGGAACCAGCTGCTAGACAATACTTCAAACCATGATGAGTAAGGAGCGACCAGAAACATAACCTGTAGAATGACCATGATCAAGAACACCTTCGGGGCCAGACAATCGGTTCATACGACTCAAAGAATAAGGATAGTAAGACGTTTATTTAATACACGTAGTGATATAGCAGGTGTGTAGTGTAGAATTAAAGATTTAGTGTCTGACTACACGTAATAACTACTTGGAAAGACGATGTTATACTTTTGTCTGTGTTGCAGTGACAAGAGTTGGTGTGAATTTAGTTTAGAAAGAAAAATTCATTTCGACTGAGAGGGAAACTATTATGATACAATTATTAATGGAAATTTTGTAAAAACATGTAACTCGTACAATACAGAAGATAATAGCATGAATCACCAGTGGGGCTACCAGGTAACAGAACGCAAAAAACTAACTCTTTTGTTCTTAGGGAATGTAAAGTATCGGCAAGACGACGAATGGTTGAGAATCCTCATTGCCGCGAATGTCTCATTTAAGTAACCCGCTCAAACGTCTCATGCAAGTGGGCGAGTCTACTTCTATGGGGATGTGACGCCAAAACCACTCCAGTCTTGTAACTGGCGTTTTGGGTTCGATTCCACCTCTACAGGGAACTAATCTTGTTAAGCAATTTTTTCAATAATGTGCATCAGATTAATAAAAACAAACTATTATCAAAGAATAATGGTTAAATTATTGTTAAATGGCACCATATAAAGCTCAAACGAACACTATCCTACTCAGGATTTATAAATAAAATTCAAATTTTGTAGTTACAAAAGCCCCATAATCCAATATGGGCAGCGATGTTAAAGCAGTGGAAAAAGCTCAGTCTCTGGAATCAAATTACACGAGTTCAAATCCCAGTAAAAAAACAAAAAAACACTACATTCACTTTCAGCTTTCTCGGGCAGATGAGGCGCGTTAACTCGGGAGAGTAATTAATCCGGGTGAAAGGCAACATTGATTACAAAAGCCCAGGGTTATAATGAGCACATACAAATGGCCTTGTGCCTAACTTGGGTTGGGACCAAGTGAATATAATATAATCCAGTATATTAATCCTGCACATATCAATATTTGGGAAGTCTCATAAGGCTAAACCAACTTTAGAAATACATCTATTGACATGTATGCAATACGTATCTTTGTATTTTGTTCCTAGCCATTAAAAATCATTGTTTACGACTAAATGGGTTTCAAATAATTCTTACAAAACAAAAGATCTAGCATTAAATATCTTATGAAGAATGTTATATATTAATGAACAAAGAAATCTAATTAAAATTTCTTATACTATTGTAGCAAATCATTTATACAAATATTACACAAATATTATAATATATATTGTGATTTGCCCAGTCTTATACGACTTAATGTGTTTTCGGGAAATGAATAATATTGTATATTGTATATCATTATAACTAAGAATATTTAATGTTTGAGAAGAAATGCTTGGAGAAATCTCTAACTACATATTATTGTGTATACATTCATTGGAAATGTATTTTTCCAGCAAGAAATCTTATTTATTCATACTTTCTAACCAATATAAAAACAAAAATAAAACAAACCATAAACAGTCCTGACCCCAAGATTATGAGGGTTAATCTCTAATCTTTTTATTATAGTGATTGGCATTTTCATCTTATTCCTTTAATCTACTTAGAGAGATAATCCCATCTACAATCATTTTTATCGATGCAAACTCTTACACACGCACAAGCAGTACACACACATATCGTGAGTTTAATTGCAAATAACTAAAACGTCTATGTGTATTCATACACACAAACACACACATTCACACACGCCTACACATACAGATAAGATTTGTTTATAAATATTTCTCTTCCAATATAAAAGCATTTCTATAAATGTACGTATTTATTTAAATAGTTACATTTAAACAAAAATGGATATACACAGGATTATCAATAAGCAGATTAAATGAATGAGTTAAAAATGCTATTTGATATAATAAAGAGATTAGCATGATTAATACAAGTGAATGTGTTGGGGCGTGTGTATGTATTCTTGTCTATACTTGTGCCTCTAAAGGTTGTGTTTAGAAGTGTGTTTGAGTAAACTGCTTTATTTGAAAGCCTTCCCGACTACAATATCATGGAAAACCATTTTAAACAAAGAAGTAAAACAATTTTTCTCAGAAAAAAAATCTTTTTTTTTATTTTCAAATTTAAGGAAATCGAAGATTCTTGCCTTCCTTTTCATGTCTACTACTGAATTGACAGATGAAACATTGATTTAATTCCAGCAAATATACATACATATATGCAAACATATAAATAGGAATATCTATAAATATACATATATAAGTGTAAACATCTATACATACATACTACACATACATTGCATATATATATATATATATATATATATATAGAGAGAGAGAGAGAGAGGGGGAGGGA
>JAYKTE010079415.1:0-14236 GCA_036873565.1 Xipholeptos notoides
TTCTCGGCATTAAATGACCTAAAATGGTTGATATGGATTAAATAGTGCATGTTGTGTTATTCAAAAAACTAAGTGTGTACAAAAACTAACGTTTATCAAAAATGATTGTTGTCGGCATTAAATGACCTAAAATTGTTGATATGCCGTAAAAATACAAACAAACAAAATATAATAGTTAGAAAATGTCTCAAACCAAAAAACGAATCAAATAAATAACAAACAAAACAAAACAAAACAAAACAAACAAAAAAAACACCCATCCCTCCAAAAAAAAAAAAGTTAATCGTTTGAACTTTTCAGTTCAGTTTCAAATTTCGCATTGGTTGATTCATTTGGAATTAACATCAATCATTGCCAACTTGTTTCTTCGGTGTAGAGGGAGAAAGAAAGAGAGAGAGAAAGAAAGGGAGAGAGAAAGAGAGAGAGATAGAGAAAGAGAAAAGAAAGAAGAAAGAAAGAAAAAAAAAAGGTAAAGAGATAGGGAAGGGAGAAAGGAAGGAAGGAAGAAAGAAGAAAAAACGAAAGGTAAAGAGATAGGGAAGGAAGAAAGGAAGGAAGGAAGAAAGAAGAAAAAAAGAAAGGAAAGGTAAAGAGATAGGGAAGGAAGAAAGAAAAAAAGAAAGGTTAAAGAAAGGAAAAAAGAAAGAAAAAAGAAAGGAAGGAAGAAAGGACAAAAAGAAAGAAAAAAGAAAGAAAAAAGAAAGGAAAAAAAGAAAGAAAAAAAGGAAGAAAAACGAAAAGAAAAAGAAAGAAAAAAGGCAAGAAAAAAAGGACAAAGAAAGGAAAAAGAAAGGAAAAAGAAAGGAAAAAGAAAGGAAAAAAGAAAAAAGGCCCAAATGTTCAATTCTGGCCACGTAATCAGGCAATTCAATTCCTTGCAGAGATCGCATTGCAAGTTAAAACGGATTTGAAGTCGGTGCTTGAAAGCACTCGGACTTCAGGTTACCTACACTTCATTCTTTTTGGAGTGAAGTCCACTTCGGCCAATCGGTAGGCAGTCGGACCTAGGAATCGTAGTACGCGAGTTTGAATCACAGGGGAAGTCGATTTGGGCCAATTGGTAGGCAGTCAGACCTTGGAATAGTAGTACGCGAGTTTGAATCACAGGGGAAGTCGATTTGGGCCAATGGGTAGGCAGTCAGACCTTGGAATAGTAGTACGCGAGTTTGAATCACAGGGGAAGTCGATTTGGGCCAACCGGTAGGCAGTCGGACCTCGGAATCGTAGTACGCGAGTTCGAATAGAAGGGGAAGTCGATTTGGGCCAATTGGTAGGCAGTCGGACCTAGGAATCTTAGTACGCGAGTTTGAATCCCAGTTGTTCAGTTTGCGTTCATATTCGTACTAATACCGTTGGGAAAGGTATGACTCTCCACATTCCCTCCAGCTATGGATCAAATAGTGTAATTTGTGTCATTAAAAAACCATGTGTGTACAAAAACTAACGTTTACCAAAAATGATTATACTCGGCATTAAATGACTTAAAATGGTTGATATGCCGTAAAACACAAACAAACACAGTTCCGGTTATCGACATACACTTAGCAGTAAATTAATCTTCAGTTCCTTCTCGTGAGAAACACCCATTCCTGGGAAACAACATTCACTGATTGACAATAACCCACTGTCAATAATACCTCTCCATTGTGGTTGTTCCCAGAAGGCCTTAAATGCCTTCATACAACCAATCGTCATGCCAGACCCACAGCAACTACGTTAGAATATTGGGGTACACTTTCCCCGTTTTCAGCCAATCATGTGCAAGGTTCCTTTCCATAATTTCCAAAATTCTAAAGTATTTAAAAGCAAAGCAAAATCCAACAATTATCAACTATATAATGATTTTTTCCACTTGTTAATTTGGCTTTGTAGTTAAAAAAATTATTCAAAAAATATTGAACAAACTAAATACACAAAATAAATATAAATACAAATACAAATATGCAAAACAATGAAGTATTAGACTTTTGTTCTCATCTTTATTGTTACATAGCATTTTAACCAATGTGCCTTCTGGATTTCTCAGGTATTTACTCGTTGATCTCAGAAACGTTCATGTTAAACATGGGAGCCTTCATAGAACAGTGAATCATTGATATCCTCCTTGAAAGTTCCAGAGTTCAACATTGAAGTTCCTGAGATCAAGTAACACCTAAAAAGGCCAAAGGCCAAATCGGCTGAAATATCCTGTATAACTATGACGCAAATTTTGAACAATCTAAATAGGACTAATTATCAAGCCTTATCTAAAAGAAAAAACATCAGATAAACAAAATTATTTTTTTGGCTTTTTACATTCTTTTGATGTTTTTATTTTAATGTTGAAAATAAATTAACTGAATTGTTTGAAGAATTTTTGATAAGTTTTAAATCTGAAGAAAATTTTGCTGTGCACAAAACTTACATTTGATAATATGGCAATAAGGGATCATTTGTACATCAGTATTGGTTTGAAAGAATAGGAAATTGATTTCTGGCATAAAATGACCATAAAAGGATGATATCTCATAAAAAAAGAAAAAAAAAGATTGATAATTAATTAGTAAATTAAGATGGATTTTAGTTCAATCTTCACTTGGACTATAACTATGAATTCAATCCAACTGCTGAGAATTGGAATTCTTTTTCTCTCTTTTCTTCCTCTTTGTCTAGCTAGCACTGACTATTTTCTAGTATCCCATCATGTTCCAAAAAAGTACAAAATTATCTGTGATATCAACTGGTCTACAAATTGCACTGTTAGCAATGAGACAAAAACCTAAATGTTTGACTTACTAAAAGAAAGATAAACCTGTTGTTTTTTTATATGGATTTTTATGTTTGAGAGGGGGATTATTTTCATTTTTTTCCTTGCCAAATCTGAAATATTGAGATGTTATGTACATTTAAAAAACCTCACACAATAATACCTTAAAAAAGATTTGAAACTGAGTTGTTTTTGTTTTACCAAACATCCATTGGTATTTATTTTATACTAAAATCAATCAGCAACAACAAAGACTGCACTGCATCGATTGTAAATATAAATGGATGTTTAAAAAGAAAAAAAAATTCTGTTGTTATTTTCTTCTATAACCTTGCCTTATTTCATTTCTTTGAGAAAAGATGTTATTTTTAGAAAAACATAATATCCAAATAAAAAAAGATTAATTAGTATATAGAAGTACTCTAGAATTTAAGTATAATATATAATGAACAATTATTATTCACTAACCACACTGTCAATAATGACAATTGGAGTTACTGTCTATTAATATTTAAGAGGATTTTAAAAAATACATGTATGATAATGAATTTTACATGTAAAAATTATAATTATTGAATGATAAAGGAAAATATTTTGAAGGAGACTAGAGACCAATCGCATTTATACCCAACAAGCATTCTCACTGTTTACAGAGAGAAGCTTTGAGGGCCTGGATGTAAATAGACTCAAGTAACTTAAGATGAAAAAGAGTGGGATCATGTAATGACAGCAAACAGATCCACACTAAAATTAGAAATATTTAAGATATAATTAAAATATATTGCATGCAATATAATGAATCATCATTATTAATATTACTTATTATAGTAATGTTTCTTAATGTTTTTATTACTTAATATATTATAACTGTAATGAATATTGTTCATTACCGTTACCATAAAAAATGACAGCAATGTGGCTTAGTAATTGATTTTACTTAAGAATTATATCTACAAATATATGATTTTAGATAAGAGTTTAGAGTTAACAATTACCTCCCTAAGTTATGGAAGAACAAAGTTTAAGTCCTGTATGTCTAAGGTAGGAATCAGGGATTTAATATTACTTAGATAAATAGTTCTATCAAGAGTAATTGTCAGAAATGTATTAATCCTGGTAAGAGAAAGGAATTGAATCACTGTTACCAAAAATAAGAAAAAAAAATCACTTAATGAAAACTGGTGAGTATAATTTTTTTGAGAAATTGGGTATAAAATCATACATTTTTCTGTATTTTTTCCGAAGCGAAATTTGGTTGCATCGATTAATTTATTTCAATCTTAAAGTAGATGCTGACATTTTGGCTAGCTTTTTACCCAGATCTGACTAATTACAATTTAGCTTTTGATTTACTGTGAAAATATTCACTGCAATCAATGATGGTTTTATTAAAAATTGTGATATTAAATTTAAAAAATGTGCAACAATGGTACTCAGGAAAAATAGTATGATGATCAAGAGTGTCTTGGCATTTAGAATGATATTGACCTTTAAGTCCACAGTCTAGTAGCAGCAATTTACTGTCATTCAGAAGATAACATGATTATACAGTATTTTTTGACTGTGACACCTCATTAGTAGTAAACAGTTCCTGCAATGCCTTCATTTCAACTCAGTTTTAGAATTAAACTATATATACTGGCAGATATTTTGAATTCAGTTTTCAAGTGGCCCATCTTGTATAAATTCCACTATAATAAAGAGTTTTGAGCAGCTTGTATTTGAGATATTTTAAAAAGAGACAAATCTATATAGTTCAAATGAAAGCAATTATAAAGTGACAGAAACAAGATGAAAGAAAAAGAATTGAATGGGGAAAAATGTTCATGCAAAGAAATAAGTTTTCAACTTTGAATTTATTAATACATGATTTTTATATTTTAGTTTTCATATAAAATCAATCTATATATTTTTAGATCAAATCTCTTCAATTTATTGTCCAGATAAACAATGAAAGGCTGCAATTCACTTTCCGTCGATTGCTTAATTCCAGCATTTAGAGCATTAGGTAAATGAATGCAATCAGTGGAAGAAATTGAACCTTACAAAATGGTCACAGCAGTTTATGTAGACAAGGTTGAGTGTATATGTAAATTAGTTTATTATTACAATGATAAATAGCTGCTATTCCTCAATATAATAACTTAAGAATAGAAATGTTTATACATGTTTTAAAGGTCCAAGAGTACTTAAAATATCACAAAATACAGTAAGAACTCAAAAATGTTAATTGAAACTATTGGTTGAATATTGTGAGAAACATTTTTTCTTCTCATCAACAATGAAAAGGATATTAAAATTCATTTCTTGATTTCCCAAATGATTTCTCATCTTAAAAATCATTCAATTTAAGAATAAGTTTTTTTTTAAATAAACTTAGCCATTTTTATATCATAATAGTAATATTGCCCAGCAGCTATTTTTCCAACTGAAAATAAATCTATTTTTGTTCCACAGGTAAAATATCCCACCAATTTTTAAATTTCAAGTCTCTAGACTAAAAATTGGCAAAGTAGTTTAAGGATCTGTAGTAGTAATAAAACTTTTGAACAATTTTTTTAATAGTATATTTGTATAAGGGTGCAAAATTTTATTTAAACTGTATCATTCCTTCTAAAAGCTGATTTTTTATTATCAGTTTTCTATTTTTATTGGTGGGGGTATTCTGAAAAATCACCTAAGAATACTCCCAGATACATAAAGTACAACTGTGTACATTGTAAAGAAAATAGGCCGAGCCATTTGAGTCCAAAGGAAAAAGCTCACAGGCAGACAAACAAAGTTAATTTATATATAAGTATAGATTTAAATAAGATTATATAACTGAGTAGTACATGCCACATAGTGACAAATCTGGTTCCTTTATCAGACTTGCTTGATGAGGAGGATGGCTAATCTCCTAGTAGGAGAAAATACTCTTTCAACAAAGGAAGGAACAAGCAGAATGGTGCTAAAAGAAATTCATTGAAACAATATATAAAAATACAGTATATATCAATAAAAAGAAAAGTATTTTAATTGACAAAAAAAAAATGACAAAATCAATGATTGATACAAGTTTGTTAATTTTTTTTTTTTTTTTTTAAACATTTTATTGAATTGCATTTCCCTGACAATTACAATCCTGTTAGAAAATATTTTATACATAATATGACCAAAGTTTGTCAGTTTACAAAATCAATGTAAAGGACTATGGGACATAACAATAATTGTACTTGTCCTAAAATGGACATTCAAAGAAATAAAGCAGGAAATGAAATATTTGAAACTTTCAGATTCACCGAGATTAAATAGAGTACATGTGAGAATGTTAAAAAATATCTTTTAGATAAAAATAGGTCTCTTTAGAAAAATAAATAAACAAGTTTTTTGGATTCTTATGATTACTTTTCAGATTTTTAAGTAATATATAAATTCGAAAAAAAGAATTCTGTTTAATGACACTCATAGGTTGAAATCGATGGGAGAGTCCATCATATACATATGATTGCCACTTCTTAACAGAAGGCCAACATTAATGTCCGAAATGTAAGGGTTATCAGTACAGATAATTAACATGTTGTATGACATGTAAAACACGCTCTCTTTCCATATGGCCTTTAACCAGCGACAAGGAAAGCAAGAGGTCTGATTGGCCAACTGGAGTGCAGGTTTAAATAGGAGTTTCCTCCTAGAGGAGTTACTCTCCCGAGTTTATGAGCCGCATCTTATAAATATATATAGGCAGCATTTTTTTCATTCAAACAAGTTTTATTAAAAAAAAAAAACCAGATCTGCCTACTTATTTTTTTCTAATTTTCTGATAAATGTCTTTATATCAGGTTTATATGAATTCAAATATTGCCATCTATTAAAAATATATTACATCCACTTCCAAAAATGGACCTGGAGAAGTCCAAAAGTACCAGAGACCACAGTATATGTTTGAATTGATTTAAACTTGACACAAAGACATCAAATAATTGGAAAAATATAAGTAGACAAGAGAGCTATTTTCTTTTTAAAATATGTGTATGTATATATATATATCCCCATACATAAAAAAACATTTTGGCCTGATGAGACCTTTGGTCTTTAGGTGTCATGTTTTGATCTTGGGAACCTTGATAGAATTGCCAACCAATCTTTTAATTACTACCCACAAAAGTAGGTTTTCATTTCATAGACTTAATTATACTTTTGGAAAAGCTTTTAATTATGAAAAAAGGAGAAAAATACTGGTGAAAGAAAAAACTGATAAACCTCCACACAATTCAAAATGGAGTTAATATTCTTTCCTCTTGCACAGGTTAGGGTACAGTATATAATTTCAAATTATTCCTAGGATATTTAAACCAAGCATTTAAACAATAAAGAAGAAATTACCCAAATATTTGATCAGATATTTATAGGAAGTAGATGCTCTTCCATAGTGGAATCATGAATCCAAATGCTATTGAATGGCCCAGCCTTTGAATTCAATTTTACCATCATTGGGTCACACACAATCTTCAGATAGTTATATAAACAAAACTCGCTTTATGCTGACATTTAAAGTGATAAATAACCAATTAAACTTGGAAAGCAGAACAGATTTTTGAAAAGCAGTCAAATTAATTATAGTAATAAACATGGCACAGCACAAACAGTTCAGAAGAAATCAACATAGTATGTTGAAAAATAAAATTTGGAAACCCTGTAAAAAAAAATTGTTTTTCTCAGAACCTTACAAAATTTACTATAAAGACACTACCTGCTAGGACTTGTAAGGTGGATCTGCCAAGAGTTTTGAAATCAGTTTTGTCTTTATCTTATCTTCGAAGAGATGGTCTCTTGAATTGACAATCCCCTCAAGCCCTGAGCAACAGAATTTGACTTGGATTTGAACTCACATATTTCAAAGTCAGAGCATTTAACCACCTGCCCACCAGAAAGAAAAAAACTAGTAAATACCCCTAGAAATTATACAAGCATATTTTGTGATAAAGAGGTTTTAAGAATCCTAGATGTAATAATTTTTCACATTTGTCAATTGCTTCATCCAAAAAAATAAAAGTAAAATAGAAATATCAAATGACATGATGTTCTGTATCAAAAGAATGGTATAAATTAATGGATTAAAAAGAAATTGAAATGTGTCTAGAATACAATAGAGAGTAGGAAAGCATTGAGAATGCTAACCATTGTCAATTTGATTGACTTTGTTCAGTGATATCTTCTTAAAAATAGGACACACTATATTTGGTACATACACAAATTTAGCCACTTCTCACCTAGATTAAATAAAACCTTTTATAAAAATATATTAAAATGGTTAATCATTAATTTAAACAGTATAGGAGTTATTTCAGAAGTAAATAAAGTCTTATTCTTTAATTGAAGAATAGGATTGTAAAAATTGCTGTCAAGACCATAAACGATAGAATCCAAGACAAACGGTAAGACACGAAAAGATGGTTCCTACAAAATAAAAATAAAGAAATAAATGAATAAATAATAACTGCAATAAAAACAAGTACCTTACCCCAACAAAAACTAGGATCCCTAATGAAAATATGAACTTTATAGCTAAGGAAGGTCTAATAACACAATAGTGTGTATTTCTTCAGCTTGCTGTCCTAAACACTCCCAGTAGCAAATAATGCTAACCATATTAGCATTTGCAAAATTCAAAGTTTTGAAGCTACAGAAGGCCTTAATAATGCAATCATGTAGGTTTTCAATATAGTTAAATCTACAAACATCAAATCTACAACCATTTATGAAAATTAGATTTTTATAGCTACAAGAAACCTTATTAACTTCTAATCTTATGAATTGCTACAACTTGTTGAAATATTCTTAAGCTTGATAAATTTATTTATGAAAATAAGACTTTTTTGATTTTAAAATAATAAATATGTTTGTGGTATTATTTCCTTTGCTTTTTAATATAATGATGAAATAGATCTTCCTAAAGTTTTTAAAACATTCCTTACCTCCAGCATATTTTAAAACATCATTTCGATGTTGTTCGAAAGTTGTTCTCATGTCAGCAATTTTTGTTTCTATCTTATTGTGAAGATTTCCAATATGAGTTTCTTGTTCAGCAAACTGATCATTGGAAAAATAGTAAAGTAACAAATTAAAAATATATACAATCATATTCTCTTGGTGTGTGTATTTTTTTTTTCAGTCATATTAAATGAGCTAATTCATTCAACATAAAAGAATTACTTATCAAATAGACTCATTTAAAGGAAGATAATCCAGTATATCATTGTATCACAAAATATTAGGATAAAAAAAATGGTAAAATTATATTAAATAATTTCTTGAATTTTCTGTAAATTTTTTGAGGGATTTCTGACAAGTGATTTTTAGAAAAAAAGATGTTTAAAAATGATATAATATTTAGTAAACCATAAACAATGTTGCAATCCTTTATGGTGGGCATAGGTAAAAAAAATAATGCAGCTGTAAGGTGTTTTAATAAATACAATACAAGAATACAATGAAATAAAAAAGAAAATTTTCTCTAATGAGGATTTACTATTCGTATTTTGAAAATGTTTTTTTAACATCAACAACAAAAAAAAAGAAAAATTTTAAAATATTACCACTTCTTTTGAACGACTTTTTTCTAGGTTGATATCTAATATCATCTTCCCTTCTAGTTTGGCAATTTCATCTTTCATTCGTTCTTTCAGCTGCGTAATTTCTCGACTCTGTTTCTAAAATAAAGTAGAATGAAATGAGTGCAAGAAAAATGCACATTTTAAACAGAACATAGTATTAATGATGGCAAACAACAATTATAAATACATACAATGACAAATATTCCTGAAAAACTACTTTCACTGACATTCCACAAAGGAAACAGTCAGAATAAAATCATGTAAATTCAGAAGATTAATATGAAAAAAGAAATAAAAAAAACTTGTGATATCAGTGATTTAAAAAAAAAAATATTAAGTTGCATGGAATCCTTTAATGAAAAGTTTTAACAGGAAAATGGTTACCAGTTTGAATTTATTTCGTTATTTGAATTTCAAAAATGATATTCTGATAATTTTCTTTTGGTGAAAGTCAACTAAAATAAGAAAGTCATAATTGGACATATTTAATTCTTGATTTTTATAGTGTTATCAAAATAAAAAAATGAATACTCTTTTGGATATGTATATATTAGAAATTAAATATTATTTAATTAGTACATATAGATATCAAGTACAAGAAGAATATATGGTTTCTGAGCTGTTTTTTGTATAGTATAAAACAAAAAAATCCTATAAAACTGGATACAGTGCTTGGCTTTTTAACATTATAAAATATGTTTCCAACAAATAAAAATAAGTTAAATATGTTTTGTTGAATTAAAAACAAAAAATAATTTTATTTACTTGTTGAATAATTTAATTTGTAAACAAGTTAAGTCTGTATTAACTTATATGTATTAACTTGTATTTAAGAATTAAATTCAAAGATACAAACATAACATTCTTAAAATTAAAATTTAGCTGTTTATTTCAGTCCTCTATTTTAAATGTCTTTATCATTACTATCTTTAAAGCAACTGTTTAAGTACAATTCTTAATCCTGTAGAATCAATAGTAGAAAAATAACACATTTTGGCATTTATTTATTAGAAGCCAGTTTAAAAACATTAGGCAAATTAAACATCTTATAAATTATATTTTGGTCTTAATACAATTAGAATTTATCATAGATTACAAGTACAATATAATTCTTTAGCATGATCTTACTTATTTTGATAGCATTGAAGGAGTGAGAAAGGCTAAAATGTTTTACATTTATGGATATAGGTTGTCATTTATCTTGTATGTGTATATAACCAAGCTTTTATAACTGTGCACGACAATGTTTTAATATATACGTGGTATACATATTTTTTTTAAACATGCTAGTCAAGAACAGTAAATAAAATAATCGACTCTGCTCAAATCATTTACATATAACTTGGCAGTTTATGCAATGAACTTTCTTTCCAAATTGGAGATAAAAATTTTAATTTCCATAAATTAGTAACTGTGTAGTTGATTAAAGAATCCCCAAAATAACTATTCCACTTATAACAACATTTAGGTTATTTAATTCATTTATATTTACTACAATCTTGCTATTAAGTTTTTGTGAAAGATATACTCAATGAAATCAATAAATTCAAGGTTCTTGTCTTAATCATTCAAAAGTTAATTCAATATTCTTAATTTAAAGTTTATCTAATATTTCTTTACTTTGACATTTCTATTGATGAAAGTAAATACAATTTAACTCTTCTAAACAAAATGTTTGGTAATAATGATATCATTAATTATTCATTTGAGGAAGAAACATCTACTATGGCAAGGTTTAAACTTAGTGTAATCAATATGGTCAAAAATCAGTTATTTTAAACCTCAACTTTTTTACCTAGGAAAAGCAAAAAGCTATTAATTTTAAATAAAGACATATTATAATTAAAAACATACCTCTGTAATATGACGAAGGTTAGAAAATTCACTTTTTTCTAAAATAACCATATCTTTTTGAAGAGCTGCTATTTCAGACATTAATTGCTGCATCAGGATCTCCTGTCATCAAAGAAACAAACCCAGTAAAATATTTTTATAATATTATCAAAATTAGAAAATGAGCAAAAAATTTATTGAAAACTCATTCACTAAACCAATCTTTAAGCAATTAAAAAAAAACATTTTCTAGGTTGGATGGAGGCAGGTGTCATGAAGTATATAGGAAGAATAATCCTACTTTCTAATGACTCATATGATTTTGATTTTCATAAAAATTGACAATAGATTAGGTATTAAACATGGCATGAGTCAAGTAAAACTTTTAAAACATCAGTATCTTTGAAGGTTTCTATGACTGCATGTTGAAAGGGAAGAGTTTAAGGTCCCAAATTTTTGGACAGTAAACGGCCTAAACCATAAAACTGTCCAATGAGGGTTAATTAATAAATTAAAACTCTGAAATACAAAAAGTTTATATTAAGAACCTGAAGCAAGTATGAAAGTAAAGAGAGTATTGCTGGTTAGCTAGAGCTACATTTTCTTCAACTTATGTAACTGAACATTGTTTATACATATTGGTTACAGAATAGCCGCTCCCTGTCCAGTTGGACATGTGATATCAGGGGAAAGAGGAGGAGAAAGAATCTAGCCTTTGGACAGGCCAGGTGGCCTTGTGGAGCGCTCTGCAATTAGTTGAAGAATGTAGTTAAGATAGGATCTGGGCAGGTTCCTGATAGTAGCTTATACTTAAATTCCATCCATCTGAGAATTAGTTTAGTTAATGTAATAAATTTAGTTAGTTGAATTTAATGAGTGTTACTGTTATCATTCATGAATAAGCTCTCTCTGCCACACCAAATGAACACCCCACAACAAACTGGTTGGTCTGAAAGCAATGAAGATCATCCCAGAGAGAAGAAAGATTTGTAGACATGAGGAACCTGGGTTAATAAACCTAACAGCTTAAGTTCTGTATGGCCATGAGCACCCCTGAGAAAAATGAATATGGCTGCTCAAGTGACAAGGCAAGGCAGGACCACATGGCTACGAGACATCTTCACTTATCACTATTAGTTTTTCTCGGAATTCATTAAAAGAAAATAGTATTTGCTTGATAGTTCACTCCTCATTATTTTCAAATACATCACTTAATCAAGGAAAAGAGTAGATCGTTTGGTTTGAATAATGATCTGTAAACTAAAAATTTACCTGCTGTGATTTGGTGACCATGTTTTTGGACTGCTGTTCTAATGTACTGTTGACGATTTCAACCAAAGCTTCAGTGATTCCTTCAGCTTGCTCTTGCGTAAAACCTTGAAACCATGGAATTAATATCAATTTTTGAAAAGTCAATAAAAAAAATAAAAATGTTTTGTCATATGCTTAAGCAATGACAAATCTTTAATGCTAATCAATTTTAAAGCTTTGATTAAATTACTGCTTTTTTTAAAAATTAACTATCTTTGAAAGCCAACATAGAATGTATTGGTTTTAATGTAAAAATATTTTTACTTTGCAGATATTGTGTTTAAAAAGAAAAACATATGTTGAGGAAAAAGTTTGTATGCTGCATTAAAGTAATGACATATTATACAGAATCTATTTAAAAACTATAACTATTCTTTAAGATAAAGAACGTCCTTGTTCACATCTTTCTGCCAATGGCTTGCAAGCTTTTAGATTTGAATTTTTAAAAAATTGACAGGATTCTTCAACTTTATCAAATGACACCAATCGGGGAACTTTCAGTATTGAAATAGATTCTTATCAGACACAGTAACATTTGAACTAGAGACTGGATGTAAGAGAACTTTAACACTATCCATTTCTTCGATCTTAATTTTTGCCTTTCTGCCAGTTTATCACTTGCATTATCTTTTTGAAATAAAGTATATTTACAATTAACAAGATTTGGCTGCTTTTTCTAACAATATAGTAGACTTGACCCAGTTACTTACACTAAAGTTCAGTGCCGGCGATGAGACCATTTGGCAAAAATTCAAAATATAAAATTCCTTCTAAGTTCTTCAAATGGAAATCAATCTATTTTTCAAACTGATTCTTATTTGTAATGAATCAAAGAATGAACCTTTGGAACCAAATATTTGTTTGAATTGTAATTTGACCAAGTGGATCCACTTTTTGTATGAATGTTACAACTTGCTTACCAAACTGGTCAAACATACAGCAGAGCATTTTGCAGAAAATTTCAACTTTTGGCAGTTCACACTTGTCAATTCATGCAGATCTTTTGAGTTTTTCTTATGAAGAAAGTCAAGTTACTTGAAATTATTAAATTAACTGTCTTCTGATTAACACCAATTATTTAATGTAGAACCTTGTTCATTTAGAAACTAAAATAGTCACAGTGGCTATCTTTGAGAAAATCCAAAACCTAATACTATATGTCATAGAATAAATTACCTGTTGACCACTACATCTTGGGTAGAGTTTAAAGCTAAATTATTATGAGGAGTGTGTGTGTGTGTGTGTGTGTGTGATTGCTTACCCCAGGAACATTTTTGTAAAAGAGTTCCTCAGACATTAGTCAATAAACCAAACTTTTCAGTCAAAATTAAATTTAAGAAAAATGGTCTTCAGGGAACCAATCTATCACCCATTTTCAGACAACAAACCGATTGTATAAAAAAAAATTATATATCCATTTTTTCTGGACTGTTGTCTTCATCTATTTGTTGTTTTTCCCATGTTAAGGCCAACTAATCCTCTGGTGTTATTCAGGTATATTAACCATGACCACATAGGAATGTTGAATCTTGGAAATGTATTCCTAGTAATTATTGCCTTTTGGTACAATTGAAATGTCCATTTTCAGACATTGCTCACTTAGAATCTCAATGCCTCTATCTGTTGAGCCAAGGCCTCAAAATGTGGTGAAACAACAACTATAAAAATGAGAACAAAAGTAAAAATGGATATACTATTATGAAGCCTCATCTCAAAGGATTCCAAAACAATATACCAAATAGAATAAGAA
>JAYKTE010079526.1:0-14233 GCA_036873565.1 Xipholeptos notoides
GAAAGTGGGGATTCATACCTTTCCCAAGGGTATTAGTCCGAATATGAACGCAAACGGAATGACTGGGATTTGAACTCACGTACTACGATTCCGAAGTTCAACTGCCTATCCACTCGGCCAAATCGACTTTCCCAAAAGTTATTCTTTAAAAGTTGAAGAACTGGAATTGGTACCATTAAAACAAGTGAGTTTTTGTGCCTCAGAAATAATTTTTCTACATAGTCACATTCTAAATGGACTTTTGCCAGTGATGAATGAGGCGGTCTATTTCCGTGTGCATAGCACACTTCATCACTCATATCCACTCTGAAATCAACGACCCATCTCCTAACTGTGCTGATATCAACTGCATCGGTTTACTGAGCATTCAACAGGTGGCAATGAATGTTGATCAGTTAAATTTTGTCTGCATAGAGGATTTAAATAACACGTCTCTACTTCTGACACACGTCCCTAACAGAAGTTGCTCTCTAAGAGTCACTCACTGTCAGTATCAGCAACACTAACAGAGAGATGAAACTTTCAGGTCATCATAACAATGTATTTTCCAATCCACTAGGTGAAATGAAAAATAGGAGGCATTACTTTTGTAATGACCCTCGTAATCAGGATTGAATTTTCAACCTCCATGTAACTGTCACTTAAAACTATATATATCAAAACAAAGTCTTTATCCATCAAACTATTGATATCTATCTGAATATTCCATAAATTTTCCACATCTCATCTAAAAAGTTCAGGCAAGTAATCCTTTATGAAAACAAATATCAAATCCACGTAATATTTGTAGTGGAATTAATCTGATGCAGAAAAGAATAACAACACCACATATATATAAAAGTTTATTTATGTAGAGAGAAATACAAATTTGTAAAATTATTCAAGAGAGTGAGAAATCAAAGAAGAAGCAAAGAGAGAGAGAAAGAGAGAGGGAGAGAGAGAGAATGTCCAGTGTAGTATATCTAGATGAGTTAGCAGATGCAGGTGAATTATGCTCTATGTGACTGTACCCTCGAGAAGAAAAAATTGAGATATATGCTCAATGCATGTTGGTGTCTTGTGGACTCTCTGTCCACTTGGGAAAATCTCAAGGGTTTATATAGAGAAAGAGTAGGCTTCTACAAATGTTTGTTTTGATTGGCTAGTCTGGAATTGTCCACTTTGATTGGTTAGCCAAAAAATATTCAGTTCTGATTGGGTAGTTTAAGTGCTTCCAACTACATGTGTAAGTTTTTATGGCAGGTATTAGTTACTATGGCAACATGCTATAATTTTCTTATGAATACAAAAGTATAGGAACAGTAGTAGTAACATTGATTGTAATTAGTAATGGGACGATTCCTTGGAATCGTAATCATTAATTGTGTATTTTTAGGGGAATCGGAATCGCATCGTTAAATAAATACCTTAGATTTACTATTCTTTCATTACGATTCTCTTTAATTTTTAAGTTAATCGTTAATCGGAATTGTTAATCAATTTCCAATGGGAATTAGTATCGGAATGGGACAAAATTTAAGAATCGTCCCAACACTAATTATAACGTAAACAAAAGTAAGTTTTAATGTTAGGTGAAATAATAGTTTGCTTTTAAACAATTAGGCTAATTGTTTTTCAAAAATCTTTCAGATTCGGCTTTTTGGCTTTACTGAATTTTCAGACTGTTGTTGTTCACATCTTTATTGTTGTTATTTTCACAACATTTTCGTTGATGAACACGTCGGTCTTCTTCAGGTGATCGAACTTGGAAACCTTCAAGTCATAATCAAGAGCTTTCACAAAACTTTGAATTTGGCCCTTTATTCAATCCCTGGGGGAGGCTGCCTATCTCATCCCTCTTGAGCCACAGTGGAAGCAATGCAAGCCAAAGCAAGTGTGGATCTTTATGTTCACACCATGTGTTTCACAAAACATACTTGCGAGGGCATTTCGCCCCTACCAAACTCTTTGGGTTCAAAAACCAGGATGGCACACACACATTCACGTGGACGTAGTTGTAGACAGCCACGTGATTAACAATTTCAATTTACTGACCAATCACAGGCCCAATAAGCAAGTATTTCTCTGCCTTTTTCCAGAGCCTCCTATGGTCTGTATAAACACATAACTTTTTCTGCATCTTCAGTGGGAATTAGTGGAATAACCATCTTCAGTGAAATCAGTAGAAGCATGGCGCTATTTTCATTTCAACCACCTTGATGTTAGCACAACTATGCACAGGGAGGGCACAGCAGAGTAGCTCTGCACAACAACCATGATGCGCAGAGTATGGCTCAGCATAAGGAACTCTATCACAATTTTCCACTCAGCACAAACTTCGTCAGCACCAATTTAATATAAAACAGTTAATATAAAAGAGTCCAGATATACTAAGTCACTACAACAGTAAACAGCAGTAAACATCTACCCGGAGCTACTACTGACTGCTTACGACTTTCAAATACAAATACTGCTACTCAAAAAACTTCTAGTACGTGACGTACGATCTGAATGACTTTCCATTCAAACATGCATTTCAACTTCAACTAAGCATCAATAAATTAAGTTACTTAAACAATGTATATTTGTCCTTTCCATTGTTCATTTATTGTGCTCAATTTCATTTTATACTTAAATGTCAGCAGTAGTCGGTAAACTTTCTCTTCAAAATTACTGGCTGTCATTACAATATGAAGGTTTTTAATGATCACCTGTAGAAGGCCAAAAAGGGTTGGCAGAAACGATTGTGAAGGAAGAACAACATAGAGGACAACAAAATAGATCGAAAATTCGACACTTAGGCTGGTTTAGCTGGTAAAACTAAAATTTATTCAGACTTGATAGGTTTTCAAAACATTTTAAATTTTAAGTTTATTTGGACCAATAAAGTCGAAACCAAACCGCTGCTGAGGACACCCTACTCAGTATCCCTTTCCTCAAATAAGTTCTTCAGAAGAAATATGATGAAGAAAAAAAATCAAAAAAGAGAAAGAAAAGATGAAGAAGATTTTAAAAAAATACTTGAAGAAATTTAAAAGAAAGAGAGGGATATAAAGGAGGATTGATTGATTGACTATTCATTCACCCACCAAACCAACGTAAAACCAGCGTCTTCTTGTGCATAGTCGACTTCGAAATAACTAGAAAGCCATAAATGCAGGGGAGGGTGGCACGTACTACTACAATAGCAACGTCAACGATCGTCGTGTAGGATAAGAATGATAAATAAAATAGACAAAAAATTATGTTTTGTGTTGTAATTTTTTTTTTTGTTTTAGCTGTTTTTAAATTGCCTAACAACTACAAACGCAAATTCAAGACAGAAAAAGGCGAATAATAACTTTAAAGCTTTAGAAAATAATCATTCCATTTTTCAGAGAAAAACTTAACTTTAACCAGTTTTATGTGCATTCTTCCCCTTTTTTCTGTTTTTAACACAAATGAAATGCCTTAAGTGAAACTTTGCACTCTAGAAACTTAGGTGATAAAATTAGTAGTAGTCGTAGTAGTAAAACTTTTTCTTCATTTTCAAATATTTCTTTTTTTTTAACCATGTAAGGGAACTAAAAAGATTATAAGGTGTTAATTTCTCGATTTTTTCATTAAAATAAAACTTGACTTATTTATTTCTATTTTTTGAAAAGTAAAAAAAAAACAAACACAAAAAGCTTTCGATAAAAATCGCTTAACAAAACTTTTCCATTTCTAGCGATGAGTGTTTGGTTTGTTTTAATCATGAAAACGACTTTTAATATTTTCAATACATATTTTCTTATTTTTTTAATCATTTTAAAGTAAACATTTTCTAAAATCATTTTAGCTTAAATTCTTTTTCAAAAATCATCATCGAACTGGAACACCATTTTTTTAAATATCTCACGAAGACTTTTTCGCTAAATTATAAAGTTAGTCTTCATAATTTAACGAAAATCACGAAGAGACTTTTTCCTAAATTTATGAAGATAATACAGAAACAATCAAGTTCAAAATATTTAAATAAAAAATAATTAAATACTTTTTATGAATCATTTTTAACAGGAAGAAAATTTTTTAAAAAAATTAATTTAAATTTATCATTAAATCATATTGACAGAACATACTTTTTTAAAAATGTTAATTACTCAATTTCAAATGATAGATTAAATTATTATGCAAAAAAAAAGAATTTAAATTAATAAAAAAGAAATTGATAAAAATTGAAATTACGAATATTTTAGAGAACTGTTTTATTCATAACAAGAAACCGGAAGTAGTTATATTATCATAATAAAAATCTAATCAAAATAAAACTAAATTGGAAAAATTAAGTAGCAATATTTTCAAATTTCTTGATTTAAAAAAATCCACTTATGGTATGATTAGTGAATTAAAAAATTACTAGTTTA
Organism: Xipholeptos notoides; assembly: GCA_036873565.1. Lineage (NCBI taxonomy): Eukaryota > Metazoa > Mollusca > Cephalopoda > Idiosepiidae > Xipholeptos > Xipholeptos notoides. The sequence goes on from JAYKTE010079526.1 coordinate 4,365, forward strand.
TGTAATCGATGTACTACACATGTTTAAAGTCGAACGTAAGTCCCGCATTTAAAGACAATTATGGTCTGTCATTCCGCCATGATCAAAACTTAAAAGAACTCTCGTTGTATTTACGACTGTTGTAAAGGAGAAAAAACTGCGTAGAAAGCCCCAAATTATAAGAAATGTATTGAAACACGTCCAGTCAGCTGCCAACCGTTATGTTTTTATTTTTTTTGCGGAAAAAGGGTAATATTTTGGACTTAATCAATGACGATATCAAAAATTGTAAACAAGTTGAATTTGGCTTTTCTTCCTTGTTTAAAGAAGCGACGACGTTTGTATTTGATTTTTCGTTATTAATGACTATTATTATTTTTGCTCGAGACAAGCCATTATTTCCTTTCGAGGATTAATTTTTAGAACATTGTTTGGAAATTTTTTATTCTAGTTCTTTTTTTAAACTTTAAAAAATTTACAATCAACACAAACACCTTAAAAACAGTAAACAAACAAAAAAGTTGCTGTTGTTGATCCTCTTTTTCTCCTTGTTTTAATTTTGTCATTCATTTAAAATGACGATATTTAAATCTCACTTGTGCTTTTGGTTAACTTTATTTATTTTTGTATAAAATCTATTATTATTCCTGACAAATGAAAAAAATCAAATTAGAAAATTAAAATTACTATTTAAAAAAAATTATTCGATATTTTTGATATATGGTTTCTCTCCATTTTTTTCATCAAAATTATAAGGGTCATTTTTTTTTTTTTTTTTTTTTTACTTAGTTGCAAAATGCAGCCTAAACAAACAGTATGAAAGACAAATTTTTCCTTTAAAAACATTTTTTTTTTGTCATTTCATTTTTCATTGTTAATGTTTCGTTGTTAATGTTCTCGTTTATATAACTAAGTCCCTCCTTATTTTTTTTTTATCAAGTTATGTATTTTATTTTGCTAAATTGCACATCATCTTCAAAAACAATTTGTTTCCTTTTTAAAGCTGAGAGAAAATATAGTTCTATTTTTCATTCCTCCCTTTATTTTCATAATGATTAAGTCGAAGTTCACCCATTTTTCTGTTTATTTCGACGTTTTATTTTTCTAAAGCATCCATACAAAAATAATGTGACGAAAGTAAGTTATCTATCTCAGGAGGCGTGGTGTCTTTTTGTTTTAAATGGATATTTAACAAAACCCTCCAGCAGCAGCCCTTTCCCTTAGTGTCAAGAAAAAAGGGGGGATTTATTTACCCGGTGTTGTCCAGAATGGAAAACATCAACAAAAACGTTTTACATGCGTTTGGGGGGGAAATAATGAACACGGTGTTTCAAAAATTATCATAAATTCAGTTGTTTGCTTTTCTCGGGCAAACGATATTAATAAAAACTTATTGTTGCTTGAAGGTGTAAGGTGACGATTATTATTCACCAAGAAGAAAGTTTCTACGTCACAGTAGTCCTTTTAAATATTTTTTTAACTATTCCTTATCATACAAAACACATTATTATATATAATTTCATAAACTCAAACCAATTAACAATTTAATTTTTCTTCAGTAATTGATTTTCTATTTAAAACCAAAATTAAAATTCAACATTAAACATATCATTCTCGCAATCAACTGTAAAAAAGTAAAAGATTGAAAAAAAAAAAAAATCTTTATTTTCTACGTTTATTCGTATTTAATTTTGTCCGGAATTTTACATAAAATCTATTTTATTTTTCTCCACAAAGAAAAAGAAAGAAAAAAAAATCTCTCAAACAACCAACAAAAACGCTTTATTTTCCTGCGACTGGATATCCTCACCATCATCATCATCACCAACAACATTAACGTCGTCACTTTTTTCATGTTTCCATATTACAAGAAAAAGAAAAATATGTTAAGAAAAAATACAACAGTATCATCTTCCTTCTTTAGATGACTATTAGTACAAACAACTGGATTTCCTAGGGGGAAAAAACGAAAAATAATACACATAAATAACTCGAAAGGAATGAAAAGGAATAATAATACTACTACTAATTGTTATGATGATGATATTGATATGTTTATATTAATTCGTCGTCGTTGTTGTTGTTGTGATGGTAGTAGCCGTAATATGAGCTTCTTACAACAACAAAAGTCCTTTTTATCTAGATCTCTTAAGACAATCTTATTATCATGTTTTTCATGACCATGAACTTCTATTAAAAAAACAAAATTGGTCAAGCAAAAAACAGTTTTTCTTCCTCATGATAAATAGTTGACATCAAAAGATTTATCCCTCCCTCCCTGTCTCTCTCTGTCTCTCCCCCTTTCCTCTTCTTTTTCTTCCTTTTTCACAACAGCAGCAGTAAAATCTAACCAAACAAACAAAATCGTGGGATTAAAAAAAATATATATATATATCATTAAATAAAACGGAGGGAAAAATTTTGGAATATATTTTGAATTCTGAATTATTTTCTGTTAAAAAAAAAAAATGTTAATCTTGGAAAAAAAATTGTGATTTTCTTTTTATGTAACAAAAATGTAAAAATTAATTAAAATTAAGCATGGGGTCATCGTTTTCTTCGTACGAAGAATTGATGTCTTCAATTGCTGACCCCCGGCCAGTAACTAATTACACAATAAAAGCCTTTTTTATTATTTAGTTTGGACTTGATATACAAAGAAATCAAATAGTGGTTTAATGAATTATCAATATTATTTTGAAATAAAAAGAAACAAAAACAACAGCCAAAAAACACAACCCGAGATTTTAGGAATGACTTAATAACAATAAAAGTGCCTTATTAATTATTGATTGATCTCATTTCATTTAAAATAAAGCTTCTTCATCGATCTTTCATTTATTCTTCATAAAAACAAAATTTATTCAAAACAAAGTTAAAAGCTTGTTTACCCCACCCGGTTGTTCCAAATTTCCTTAGGTTTAATCAACAAATTGCTTAACGACAACAAAACACAGCAAAAAACACGTGTTGTAAAAAAAACAAAAAAGAAAATACACCTGGAAAAAAGATTTCGTTTCATTTTTTTGGATTTTATTTGCGTTTTTTCTGGCTCTCTGCTCTACTTTCAAAGAATTTTTCTTTCATTGGCTTTGGATTAAAACTTGGATACCAAAAATCAAATCAAGACCTACCAACAACTCAACTCACTGAATTTACCTCATATTAAACTTGGTAAGTTTTTTTGTTGTTTTTTTAAAAAAAATTTTTCATCGTTTTAGGGAAAGAAATACATCTTTTAGATTTCTAAATTAATAGATATATTTCCCAATAATTAATTCCAATAAAGCCATTTATTTTACTTATAAATAAAACGAACTCCATTTACTCTTATTTCTTTTCTGTTGATGTATCCATATAACTATTTTTAGCCACTGACCTTTTTTTGCAAAGTTTTAGCAACAACGTGCACATGTCCAACATGGCTGCTGTTAGCTACTAAGCAACCTCGTTCTCATTCGTGTTTCTTTATTTCAATACAACGGGCCTCCCAAAAACCCCTTTTCATATGATATATCTTCTCTTATAAGCATATTAAATGTCCAGTTCAACTATAAGGTTGTTTACTTTATAAAATCTTTGTAATAGAGATTCTTCTTTGGGTTGGTCGATGACACTACAAAAGGCAAAGGAAGTATTAAGTCATGTTCAGAGAATTTAATTTCCGTATGTTGAACTTGAGCATAAACACATGTAAAATAAAACAATCAATCAACAATACGTTTATGTCGTGTGAAGTAGTAAAAATCAACACGCACGATGATATTGACAAATATTTTCAATTTAAGGTCATTTCCCTTTCTTGTTTAACATAAAATCGTTGCAAAATTAATGAAGTAAAGTTATAATAATCAATTTTATACAAATTAATTAATTTTACATTAATTCAGTTTGAACACATTTTTTATTATTATTAAATTCTAATTTTCTGTATGCGGATTATTGCAGTTTCGTATTGTAAGTTTAGGATTGTTTTGTTGTTGATTAGATTTTGTGTTTTTTTTCTTTGTATTCGGTCACATTGTTTAGCTTTTTTTTTTTTAGTAAACAACTATTGTCTTTGGGGTAAATTTTTACAAGTTGATCTCGTCGAAATCTAACCCAACCTTTCGCCGTGAGAGACCGGCCAACAAAATAATAGCGATATTTTAACCAACAACCTTCCAATCAGTCAATACATATGAGTTGGAGGTTAGACAAAACATTCATCTCCATAATGTTTAACCATTCACAAAGGCAGAGACGCTATGACTGTGTACTCTGTACTTTAACACCCACATCCATAAGATAAACCAACCGAAAATCGACGTATGCTGTTACAATATACATTTACACAAACAATAACAATACGAAAACCATGTGGTTTTCTTAACTGGGTCCATGCCAAGAAACGAGAGTGAAGAACAACAACACTTGAACAGTAACACAAACACATAGCCAATAATTGAAAAAGGGTAGTTGGAGCATTCAGCAACAGGAATAATTTATTTGTTTGATTTTATAAAATATGGTATTGTTGAATGTTGGAATAAAACTGAAACTTCTTAGAATTATGAAACCACTCTTTTAATTCTAGAAAATTCACTTCAGACAATATTTTCTAAAAGTCAAAGCAATTTTAAATGAGCTAAAAAGTTTAATGGAAAAAATCTTTTTTACGATTATGGTTTCAAGTGTTGATAAAATAACAAATAATATGTGTAACGTGTCTGTCTTAATTATTTTTTTTCTCTCTCACTTTCTTTTGGGAACCTATCCATGAAAGAAAGACACAATTTTCGAGAAATTGCAAATGAGTGTAAAAAAGCTTTTTCTTTGTATGCTTTTCTTTCTTGTTGGAAAATTTTAAATGTTTTTACTTCAGCTAATAATAATGATTACAACAACATTCAATGACATGGAATTGTTTTTGTTTTTTTTCCATTTTGTCATACACATTTACGTTTATTTACTCAAATTTTTCATCAATAAAAAAAAAAAAAAAATAAAAATAAAAAATCATTTTAAAAATTTAAGTCATTTGTTTTTATTCGTTTCCAGACCCCTAGAAGGATTAAGAACGTTTTACGTTGATATCTGTTAAGTTTTAAGTTCCAATAATTTATCTGGATTGATAATGGAGAGAGAGAGAGCTCTCTCTCTCTCTGAAGTTAAGTCTTCAATTAAGAAAACAACTGTTAAAATATTTTTGAAGTATAAGTTAGCTTTCGTTTTGAACTTAAAAAAAACAAGTTTCGTTTTGTCTAGGATCGTTGGAGTGGCATTTTAAAAATGTGTTCATTTTAGATAAATTTGAATCTTGGCTTGATGTGTAATAAAACATCTTGAAGCATTTAATGGAGAAACGACGTTGTATAACTTTAACATGTTAAAAATGGCGGACATTTTTTACTTATTCTTTATACGACATCTACGACTCACTCGAGTATCACAAAGAACGACTCGACGCTGTTTATCTTTGCATATATATATATATATATATATATATATATGATTTTGTTGCTTTAATCGAATTATATTTATAGAAATAGTAAAAACACTATTAGCTTTTTATTTTGTTGCGTTTGTTTATGAACATAAACAAACTACTGGGTATCGGAAGTTATTTGTTTATTGTTAAACTTTACTATTAAACAAAAAAAGGCAACTTGACATTTTATTTTATATGTATAGATATTTAATAAAATTCTAATAACGAAGTGAAGTGAACAAATTAGGTTCAAACGTTTCTTCCTAATATTTATTTTTAATTAGATTAAACAAAACAAACATTGTTGTTTAATGTAAAAACTAATTCTCTAAATTTTGCCATATTCATGGGCGAGGCTTAAGAAAATAACTCCAAATTCTTTGTTTCTAATAAAAATTTAAATGTTGAAAATGAAATAAATTATTAAAATAAATTCTAGAAACGTAAAAACGGCGTATATAACTTTTGTTAGCGTGACGTGCGTGACGCTGCTGCTGTTTGTTCTCTCTCTCTCTCTCTCTCTCTCTCTCACTATTTGTATGGTTGCTATAAATAGATATTTTCAATGTGAAATCTAAGTAAATTTCTTCGTTTATTTAAAATAACTGGGTTTATAGGAAAACGTACCTTCTTTTATCGCCCCACACCAACACCACCACTACTCCAAACACTAAATAAACAACAACAAATAAACAATGAACATGCTAGCATGAAGAAACATACACGCACGTGAGAAGAGTTAACTTTTCTGTTTTCTGCTATAACTCACTAACAACTACTAAACTTAATATCACCACAAGCAAGCACACCATAATAACTACCTCTCCCGTTCTTTTTATCATTATTATTATTCAACTTTCTCTATTCCCCCCCATCATTGCTTATAATGCCTACTAAGTTCTACTTGCGTCTCACCCGATTTATTGAAAACTAATTTTAATGCTTAATTTTTTTTTCAAGAAAGAAAATGTAGTAGTAGTCAGGCTAGTCAGCCTTTAATTATAGTTTTTCAAACAACCTATATTCTTAAAACTTACATTTGTTTTATAGATCATTTTTGAAAATTTCAATATTACTTTACTTTAGACAATATGGGAATTGGATTTATCAAAATTGGTTGAATTTTAAAATCTATGTTTATTGTTTGTTTATTATTAATACTTAACTTCAATCATATGTATGTACCCATTGGTTCAATATGATAAACTTGCTCAAAATTATTTCTTAATCTTTCTTTGTTTGAAAGATATTCCAACTTTTCAATAAATTTATTCAAATTTTCATTTTGAAACTCCAAAACAAAAAATCCATTATAAAAGATATTCTCATTCTGTTAACCAAACAAACCAGTTACTTGTGTTAAAGCTATGCTTGATTGAATGAATCTGAAACCTCTAAATAATTTTCTTTCTGGAAGATGTTCATAGGTTGTGTTTGTGTGAACTCTGACTAGTTCAGTTCACAAACAGAAAGACCAGAGATTGATAACTAGGGATGTGATAATATGCTTTTATTAAAGAATATTCTTGTTGTTACTTGATTATGATTTTTACCATTTCTTTTAATTCTGTGGTAATTTGTAGGGCCCCTACTAATAACTACAGAATTTTTAAAAATGGTAAATCGCAAAATAGTCAAGTTGTTAGTAGAATAATCTTTAATAAAAGAATATTGTCTCAGCCCTAATGATAACCAATAATTCTTCTTAAATATGTTGATACCTTTAGATATTTTGGTCATATTAAGTTTTAATAGTTGTTAAAGCAAAGCTAAGCTTTAAGTTATCTATAGATTGAAAGCCACTCTTCACTGGATTGTACTTAGACATCTTACCATTCATGCAATGTAAAGAAAGTAATCACTCGCTATCTACACCATGAAGCAAAGACCATTAGTAGTGACATTGACAAGAAAAAATGGCCAGTCTCAGATTTATCATCTATTAAAAAGTTACCCAGAAAGTAAGAGACAATACTTTGACAAGGAGGTTTTGCATAAAAAACGTCTAAATAATATTCTGTTTTTTTTTTAATCCTTAAGATATAATATTATCCTTATTTTTATTGTCATGTACAAGGCTTTTTGGTTGATATGTGTCCTTCCGCCACTTTTAGGTGTCACATTTTGAATTTGCGAGACTTTATAGAACTGAACTGCAAACCGAACCCTATTCAATGTGTAGATTGTTCTTATTTCATTAGTAACTAAAAGCTAATAATAATTTTAATTCATGTCAAGTGATTTTAGAACTTGTATAAACTTAAGTTAAAAGCCAATTGCGTTTGGTGACCAAAAGCCTTCAGGTTTATATCATTATTGATTTAAAAGAAAGAGTTTAAACCAGCATTATAATTATCTAGGGAAATGGTATTCATTCTAAAAGAGTAATCTTACTTGATCTATTTTGTTACTCAAACAAATCCAGTTTAACTTAAGTTGAAAATATAACTAAAACCCATCTATTAGAAGGTTATTTTTTTAATGATCAAAACTTACCAAAGTTAAAATTGTTACACCAAATTGCCAATGGTTCAGTTCAGAAACACTAGTTATTGGTAATTCAATGTTAACCAAAAAATCACTATTTATTATCTAATGCTGAATTATCTTCCAGTTTATTTAGATTACCTTTAATGCTATACTTGATTGTTATTAAATTTATAATAATGCATTTCAGACATATAAATATATAACAAAAAACATATACAGTATTTGATTTCTTTCCTATTTCAAATTAACAAGCAAAACATGAAATAATTAAAACTGCAATTGAAAGTAAAATGAATTAATTTTGATTCAAATAATTTTTTTATTCAACAGATACCTAGCTTAGCAGAAGCATACAAATTCCAAAACAAAATACCCTGTTACTAAGCTTTAATGCTATGCAAATAGTTCATGTTTATAAATTATATTTTAAACTATTTTTTATTTTTAAATTATCTGAGTTGATTTTTAATGTTTTGTGGAAGAAAATTTTCTTTTCTTTCTCGAAATGCTATTTGTGCATATTCAGAGACTTTTTGCAACTTTGAATCAAACACTTTATTCATTCCATATGATAGATTCTTCTCATTCAGCTACTCAACCCTTGGTGGTAATGTTCAGTATTCTATGTTCATTTATCTACACACAGGGAATTTTTACTGGACAAATGAATTAAATTCTATTAATGATATCTTTATTTAAAAAGTATACACTATATAAAATTTAGCTCTGTAAAGCATTCCATCAATTATATAATTCTAAATGTTTGTTTAAAAGAAAACAAATGAATATAATGAATGGATATAACAGCAAAAATACAGAATGTGGTAACTGGTAAAAACAAGCCAACAGAAGCATAACATAAATGGATACAATATGGTCACATATATGCCTGCCTGCACGAACTTGTGTAAAACTATCAACATAGCAATTATTGTGCAAATTCTTCCATTTTCTTTACAATATGAAAAAGATGTTTGCTGAAAAATTGATTAAAGTCAAATTAAATAAACTCCTGTTCTTTTATTGATATACTTTCTTGTTAATAGATTGAAATTTGCATTGTAAAATTCATATTTATATTCATAATTTTCAATTATATTTAAATCCATATTTTTAAACCATTTTTTTTTATTTATGGAAAACCAATAGGATCACATGACAATATCAAAGCACAAAGCAAAATTAAGACATATTTGTATGCCATGATTATGTTACCTATACTATAAAAGTTATGTTCACTTATCATAATTTTGTATCTATAATATTTATAACAGATGAACCCTCTTTTGGATGATTGCAGATGTCTTTGAGCATTAATGGTGTAGTAACAGTTCACTACATGGCAAAATGTCTTAATCAACTTTTGAAAAATCTATTTTTGATGTTGAGTTCCAAAACTCTAAAATTTAGGCTATTTTGACTTTAATGCTAAAGGCATTTTTTAAAACTCTATTTTACACTTAATTATATTGCATCAATTTTTATTTGAGCTATTTTCTAACTTGTTGAAATTAACAGATGATTGGTAATTGTAAAACAAATTAATGCCAGAAAATAATCCAATTATCATTGGTGGTCTGAATTACTGTCAACATCCAGAAGATTTGAAGATGTTATATTTGTTTTATATTTTCATGTGTTGTCAATATTAATGGCAGGATTGAACTAATGATTTGTTTGAGTAAGCAATATTTATGAACTTGAAAAGTCATTGTTTTTTGTTTTTATTTTTCTGGCTTACCTAGCAAATATTGAAAATATCATGGCATAGTTAGCAAATTTTTACATATACAGTGGTGGAAATAAGTATAAGACACCCCATAAAAATGTTAATAAGTTTAGTCGTCAAAATGTGGGTGTAGCTTTTATGTTGCATGATTAATAAACTGTTGAAACAGTTTTTTGATAAGTGAACAAGGAAAAAAGTTAT
>JAYKTE010079637.1:0-14232 GCA_036873565.1 Xipholeptos notoides
GTTATAAAAACTTATCACAACATCTAGCAGAAATATGACAAACAGCAATTAGTAGCTTTTTTTCCAACTGGAAAAATAAAATTTGTTCCTTGTGTCTGAATACCCCATAAATCAAATTTCAAGCTTCTAGACAAAAAATTTGGCAAAGAAGTTTGGCAGTCTTTAGTCATCAAATGGACAATTCTTTCAATGGTTGATTGTAAGAGTATGTAAAATTTTGTTCAAATTGGACCATTCCATCTAGAAGCTGATTTTTTCGATTATTGATTGTCAACACTTATCAGGGTATTTAAAAACACCTATCTTAGAACACTCCCAAACACATAAAGTACAACTGTCTGTTTGAATTTTCAAGAAAATCAGCCCAACTGATACGGAGCCCTTAGGGAATGGACTCACACTCAGACAAACTTATGTAAATAGAAATCTAAGTTTAGATTACCATAATACAACTAAATTTACTATAAAATATATTTATACATCCATCATATATTAATTTAATTAAAGAATAATACCATATTTTTTTAATTTACATACAAAACCCACAGACAACCACAAATTTCTTTATTACCATAGTTGCCATCCTCACAACCAAAATCTATCACATGTCTTAGAATAAAATGCATCTGTTCAAATCCCTCAGGTTACAAAAATAATAGCTAAACACTTTAACAAATCTGGATATACCTTATCAAATTCATACAGCTAGAAAATAAATTTCCCTCCACTCAGACACATGGATAACAAAACTTAAGACTCATATAGAAGGATTGAATAAGAGATTTAGGAATTCTGCAGCTATATAAGTATTTTAAAAAACTAACCCTATATAACAATCACCTAAATAAATTTTGCCATTGCCCTACTAAAAACACAAATATTAACAACACAGAAAAAATTAAGAATTTAAAATTAAGAATCAAGACATCAACTGAAAAACATTAACATTTTTTGGGGACCTCATCCCAATGTTCCATCAAAATAGCTTAATATTAAATCACTTATTTAATCATTCTCAAAGATTTATGTCAGTTTCATTTTTCTACCTGAGAATTATAGTATAAAATTGATTTTATTTTGTATGTTTTTCATTTAATTAAACTTAATCATTTAAAATTTTTGATGTTTTCAAATTTCCTTTACTGCATTATTGCAATTTTTTTTTTTACTTAATTTTTCATATTTTAATAAATTTTTTCCCCTATTTTTTATGATGATCTATTTCTGGAACACAAGCATAAACATAAGCTCTTTTACATTAACCTTAAACACACTCAATAAGTCATCTTTTTAAACTATCTATCAATTAATTGGTTATTTATTTAACGTAGAAAACAAATAACAAGAAATGAACCATGAAAAATAAGAATGAACTTTGACTCGTTTAAATTTGAGATCTCTTTCTATTTACTTACAATTTACTATGTATACAAACATTAAAGAACCAAAACACAGCAAGCTATCTTAGTTATATACAATTTTTCAAAGATAGAACCTGATAAACAGATGTTTAATTATATTATTTTCTAATTTTATTCAAACAACTGTGTTGCAATATTTTACATATTTGTCTACATTTGGAAGATTACATTTAAAGATTGAAAAACCAGAAATTAGTAAATTAAAGGCTAGAATTGACATTTTCTTTCATTATATAAAGGGTTTTTATTTTTTATTTTTTACTTTCAGTTATTTTCTTTTCCATTGCCTGAAAGAAATTAATCATACTTTTTCAACTTTTACAACAGACTTTTTCATAGATTCAATAAAAATAAAATTTCTCTCTGACTGAAATACAACAGTACCCTTTTGGATAATTTACATGCTTCAAACTGATATTCACAATTATGACTATTTTTCTTCTCTTTTTAAATAGTTATCATTTTAATTGATTTTAAACTTGGACCATTTTTGTCACCTATAAAAAAGGGTTCTTAAACTCACAGGTCCAAAACTTAGCTTAACTTTGATGGTTCAGAATTAATATTCAAATAATAGTCAAAGTTTTAAGCTATTTGAGAATATAGAAACTGCACAAAATTATTCACCTGCCATAAGAAAACCCAAATGACACTGAATTTGTTAAGAAAAATCCCATAGTGGTTGTGAAATTAATACATTATTTGGATGATAGAAGCTTGTCCCTAACAATAAGGGAAACATTGTATGATGAATGAAAAGCTGTTAACATATTAAGAAACCACTATCAAAAGAACTGACAAATTTTAAGCAGTTCAAACATAGCACAATAACTTACAATGTTATAAGGGCAAAAACAGTACTAAATGCCTTCGAAATGCCAGGCAAAATAATAAGCAACAATCTACTGATTTCTATAGTTTTAAAAGAGCCCCCTAGTGACAAAATCCTTTATGAGTCTAATAATAGAAATTTACAATTTAAATTAGCATTAAGAAGCTATGAAGAGACAAGAAAAAAATGATCCACAAGTATTACAAAATTTAAGAATGTCAACCAAAACAACAGATGACTAAATAAACTTCCCCATAATAAAATAATTTTTTTAAAAACATCAAAACTATCTTCCTAAGAAGCCAAATATTATCTCTTATTTTATGATAGACTTAAATTGTAAGAAAAGTCAATGTGGATGTAAAAATTTAAGAGGAGACTTTTGCAAAAATGTGGAAAGCCATCTCAAAGAAAAACAATAAAAACATTAACTATCTGAAAAACAACTTGTAAAATTATGACATTTTTGTAGACTAATATAAAAAAAAATAATTGAGAAAAAGACAATGCCACCAAAACTTAAAAGGAATATTTCAAAATAACTCTTGATAATTATTTTATATCCACTCAATCTCTGGCTAAATACAACCAAAACAATACATTTAGCAGAGTTTGTCACTAGACTACATTACTCAATGCAATAAATAGCTCAGTTCTGCTTGTTCTTTAAAAAAAAAAGATAACATGGAAAAGAGAAAGAAAGAGTCAAATGAAATATTAATTAATAAGTAAAAAAAATACTCTAAGAATGACTCAGTCTTTCTTCTTCCAAAAAGACATTTCTTATGAATAAAGTTTTTGTTGTTGTTGTGGAAGAAACTCTATTCACTTGAAGGATTCAAAAAGGTTGAGAAAAAGTTTGAAAAATATTTTTATGAAAGTAGCAATTGATTTAGAGTTTAAGTTGTTTTTTCTTTATTATATTTCATCAAATTTCGTAGGGAGTGCTGAAATGAAAAAATCTCAACACTCCCTAAGAAATGTATAATTAAAATCAACAACAATAAAGGGTAATATTTATTTTGTTGATCTTATAGATATTTAAGTTCATTGTGAAACAAAGTCATTCTGCATAAGAGTCTATAGGATCAATTTACAATGAGAAGGTTTTTACATTGTAAATAAATTCCTTGTTTGAAGGAGTGATTTTTTGTACATTTGCAAATACCATCTCTTTGAATTTCTCCTAAGATTTTAATTGTGATTCAATAAAAACTTATGTCACAGAATTCATCCTTTCTCATATATATTTTAAGTTTTAAAAGCATGGAGATATAACATCTTTGGAGTAAAGTTCTTAATTAACCCAAAGTTAACTAGAAAAAGACATTGAAATGAAGAAGGGGTAAATTAGCCGTGACCACTCCCAAAAACAATTTTATAGATTTTATGCTTCTATCTATTATATGATATCTGGATGGTCAGTGCATAAAGGAAATATCTCAAAATATAAGCTGAAGGACAATATTCAAAGAACCTTATCTTTAATTACAAGTTTTTTTGTCTTAGTTTCAAGTTCTTTATTTGTTTGTTCATTCACTTTTTATTATTATTTTCTAATTTTCAAATTGCTTTCAATTTTTATTAATCAAATTTTGAATAATTCTATTGTTTTTCATTGTGTCCATCCATTACAACCATTAATAAGAAAAATACAAATAAAAACATAAATGCATATAAACTTGCGAGAAAGAGAAGATCAATAAAGTGTATGTGTGTATTGGTATATGTTCTAACTGAATGATCCAGATTTATATACCATTTTAGACATCTCAGAATAAAAAGACTATGACATCATATAAATAGATATTATGAATCACCAAGCTTTATTTAAAAATATATACATAAATAATGCACAGGTATATTCACTAATTATAGTTCATTTTATAAACCAATTTGAGCCAATTAAGTAACTTGTTTACATTCTTTTTTTAATGTTTGATTTTGTACAAAGAATCTTTTTATTTCAAGGAATTTTCCAAAAAATTCCAAAAATAAATATCAATATAATTTTTCTATTTAATTTTTTAAAGTTGTTTAAATAACTAGACATTGCATTACATACCTTTTATTCACCTGGTTATATTTTACGATAGGTCAAACAGACAGAGCTATCAAATATCTTTCCATGACCTTCTTATATTTACAAATCCCCTCACCCTTTTTTGTGCATAAAAATATTCAAGGATCAGCAGAAAACTTTTCAAGCAAAGTATCCTTTCTTACATTTAAGAAAAGAAATTATTATTCATGTCTTGTTTGGTTTCATCCCCAGTAGTAGCACATATTCTTTTAAAAATAAGATTGTTCACTTCTATGCTATTAAAACAATAGCAAAAGATCACAAACCTTTCTTCTCTTCTGGAATCTAAAAACAAAATGATAATACCTTACCCTCTAAAATGTTTTATTCACATTTGAATAAGCATTGTTATTTTTTTAAGTTTCAAATATTAATGAATTTCCTTTATAAGTTTTGATTATTATAAAGATAAATAAATATACTCATAATCCCTTACAGTGTTGGTTGTGCTCTGTGGAATTGGAATGTTTGGTATCTTTAACATATGCTTACAAAACATGATTCCATTTTGGTTGAGTCCCCCTTGGTAAAATCCTATATGGAATAAATTCCATCCTCATCAATAGGTGACTGATAGCTTAGGAGAAAGAACTTTGACTGATAAAACTCAGTGGAATTTTGACCATGGTTACTTGTAAAGTTGCACCAATATGAATATTTTAAACAGCACTTCATCAAATTCAATCTAAAATGTTTTACCAACCTAATAAAACAGTGAGTATACTTAAGATGATAGGTCATAAGTATAAGTATAAAGACATAGCATCTAAAATATACTCATTGTTTTATTAGACTAGTAAAAAGAAAAGTTAGATAGAATTTGATGAAATGCTATTTGATATTTAAATATTCCACATATTGTTTTTCTATTGACAACTGAAGACCATCAAGACTGGCAAAAATCAAATTATGATTTTTTAAAGACTGATTGTGTTTCATACATAAAAGAATAAGTGAAAAATAAAACATACTAAAATTTCATTTTTTTTCTAATGTTCTATATTTTACAAGATCTTTAATGAAATATAACAAAATTACCTGATTAAAGTATTCTATAATACATTTTTATATGAATTTTTATACTTCAAATCAAACAATTTTTATGAACATTCCTAATTCCTAATTTTTTTCTAAAGATTTTAAAATTATAAAACACTAATTCTATGGTACATTAGGGTACATTAATAAAGAATCAAGTGTGGAGTTAAAAATTCTAGTTATAGATAAAAGATATCAAACTTCCAAACTCTACTTTTTAGATATTATTGATCTGTTTACCTTTACAAAATTGAATGAAAGGTCAAGAATATTTAATATATTCTTCTTTTAATCTTATTTACATTATAACATATTTATAAACTATAAGGTTCATAGTTAAGAACGTGGAATCTCATTGTATAATCAGTATATATATAATAAATACAAGGGGAGGTCAACTTGGGACAGTGGGACTTCAGAATCGTAATACATGAGTCCAAATCCCAGTCCTTCTGTGTACATTCACATTTGGACTAATACTCATTAAATAATGCACATTGTGTTATTCAGAAAAATATGTCTGGAAAAAACGAACGTTTCTCAAAAATAATTGTTCTCGGCATTAAATGACCTAAAATGGTTGATATGCTGTAAAACATAAACAAATAAACAAACAAACAAACAAATAAATACAAGTTTTAAACTAGATAAATAGAAAATACCCAAGTATTCTTTTTTAAATGTTTAAAATAATGAATCTTATAAAGAGAAAAATAAATAGCTAATTGAATTATTTATATTGTTTTTTGTTTATGTCCTTATAGCTTGTACTTAAACTGTAACTTCTAACACTTGAAGTTATCATTCAAATCATCTACTTTGAATAAAAGCAACTTTGTCTTCGGTTATTTCTCCACCCATAACTGCAATGAAACTTGACTAAAAATATCCCTTTAAATTTCTACTACTCTGCAACCTTTAAATTATCCATAAATTGTGAAAACTAGACATTTAAGTTACACCCATTAATACTATAGACCTCACCCTTAAGAGTTGATGAGTGGTGGGTGACAAGAGTTTTCAAGGCCAAAAAGTGTGACAATTTGCTTCTGTTCCTAAATGAGAACTGTTGTAATATAAGGATCCATACAAGTATCATATAGCTACTAAAACCAAGTTCAACTTTATTAGTCATAAGAAGTCTAAAATTAGAAAATAAGATACTAAAAGTATTCTAAAAGTATACTTAGTTGCTGAGACTTCATAAAGATCACTATATAATTTTTTTAGAAAAGTTATTAGATTATTTTAATGAATTTGAAACTAGTAGACAAAATGTATATTGATAAATTGAATGCTATCGATGTTAGATACTTCAGTCAAAAATTCAAAAAGTTTCTTGAAGTAGCCATTTAACCTATTTACTTTTAAGTGAGTGCATTATAGATTTCTTATATTTCAACATAATTTCTAAACTGAACAACAATTATCAACTTCTTCAAATATATACAAAACACCATTTCACTTAGAGGATTTTTCTTTTTTAATTATGATTTTTAATTATTTTGAAAATTGTTGGTAATCATTTTACTAGATATTTTGTTGATCTATCAGTTATATAAGAATATTTTCTAAAATCTTTACTGTAAGATACATACTAACACATATCATCATTAATTCTAGATTAGATTTTATTGCTAAATAGTTTCTAAATGTTTTTGTCTTCCAAAAAAATAATCATAGAACACTGAAATCCAGAGTTTAAATTATAAGTTTTGACTTTTTTAACCCTTTTGACCCTGACGTATACAGCAATAACTAGCAAAAAAGACAATACGTAATTCTTGTCGTCTTTTTTGCTAGATTACCAGGGCCGATATATCGGCCTTTTAGGGTCCAAAGGGTTAATGAAGATTATCATAAAACCAATGAAAATACTTTCGTCTGCAATTGTTAACTAAAAAAAGTAAAACAAAATATTTTTTGATAACTGAAACATTTATTCTCAATCACAAAATATAAAATGATGAGCAATTTGCTAATTTCCTGAAATTAGGAATCTTTCAATTTGTTTGTTTATTGGCAAATCAACCCTGTATGGGTCATTTAATGCCAAAACATTCGCTGTTGTAGTATGATGTGTGGAAGTTAAATGTAACTTACGATTCAGAGGATTTTTTTTAATTAATTTTTTATATTTTGTTGTATTCACCTTTTAGTCAATGACTAAATTGCCTGAATAAAAAATAATAAGTGACTGGGTAAGGTATTGTTACATCCTGATGCTAATAATGATGATTTAAATATTTATCTCTTCATTAGGGATGGTTCAGCTCATCTACATTTTCTTCATCAATTGTTCAAAATTTATTCTGTAACAATGAACACATTACTCATGTCAAAATGACACAGTTAAAATTGGTTTAAAAATGTAAATACTCTCAGATAGTTGTCTAAGCTACACAGCCTTATCAATAGCAATTGTATAGTAGCCTTTTGTGTTTTGTACATATTTAAGTTATATAATATTAAATAAAAGGATTGGTCATGCTTGTTTAAAAATTTGAAATAATCTAATTTTATGCAGCAAGTGTGCTTTCAAATACTTCAATTCTTTAATTTGACCATATATGCTTATGCCTATTGACATTAAACATTTTTATATACCCAATCTATACTTTTGACAATTTGTATATCCATCTATATTTTATATTTAAATATACTAAATAATTATAATATACACAAACACACACATGTATATTTAGGCAGCATTTTTTTGTTCTAACAAGTTTGATTGGGAAAAAAAAAAAATCAATTTTATTTATTTTTATTTATTTTTTCAATTTCCTGATAAGTATTTTTGTATTAGGTTTGAATAAATTCAAATATATGCTGTAATCCTTAGGTCTCTACGGGTCCATCTTTAGTGGTGGCTGCAATATAATTCCAATAGATGTTAACATTAGTTTTTCATATTTCTTCTGTAACATGTTAATCCATTTTGTTTACCTTTTTTTGCAATTCAACTGATGTAATACAATTTTTTTACTTATTTTTACAGAAAGATGTTATTTTCTCATCTCTGTTGTAATCTCTGTTTTAATCCAAACACATAGGTTCTTGAAATGCCATTTAAACAAAAAATCATTTATATCTATAGCCTTTTTTTTTTAAACATTTCAAAATTGAATCTATTAAAATCTTTTTATCTTTATATAGAGTGCTTTTAAAATATATAGTTTTTAAAATCATTTTTCTTCTATACTATAGAACAGAAAAGTAATAAGAAAATAATAATATAAGATACATAGAAATACAAATTATCAGAAGTAAAGAAAATCTTATAAAAATGTTTAAATTCAATATAGACATTTATAATCAAATTATAAGGGAGCTTGGGACAGTATTCTACTGTTTCAAAAATTTGGGAGATTATATTATATTAAAAAATCAAACAGAAAGTCTTTTATTCTCTTTAAATTTCATAACAATTGTTGCAGAACAGAGTTTTTACAATTTTGAAAATACTTTTTAATTAAGGAGTAGAGAATTCTTCTTTTAAGTCAAAGAAAGAAAAGGGTTTTTAGATAAAAAAAAATTGAAGAAAACTATTCTAAAAAATTATGAAATATCTGATAAAAAGTCAATTTTTAATAGATTTTCCATATTATGTAAAAATAGCAGCAAAATAAAAAAAAAATGTATGTAATAAAAACAATAGGCTGATTCTTTGTTAAGAAAATTGATAAATTTTCACTTTCAAAATATTTTAGGTAAAAAAATCTATCAACAATTAAACTTACATGAGATTTTTTTCTTTGATTATGCCCTAAATTTATTCCATCATTTTCATTTTAAACGGTTTTTGGTGCCCAGGGAAGTCGTAAGATTTGCCCCACTCCCACTGGAATTCGTTAACCTTCAAAATTCTAAAAGGCCCTCAAAATATTTCATTGAACTACAATCAAGGATCTAATTTTAGACTGCTGCCATTAGTCCAGGACTTTCATCTTATTACAGTAATTGTATATATATGCAGTCAAAAGAAATCCGAAGATTTTTTAAAACAAAAACATAAAATGCTGCCTCTTGGCATGTGACGCCTGAGGCAGACCGACCGCACCACTCTCCTCCCTTTGCTATGCCACTGATTTTAAACTAAATCATGGGGGTGGATCAAAAATGTATTTCTTGGTGCCTAGTAATAGTACAATACAGAAAAAAATAAGGGGAAGGAAACTTTATTAAATCTCTTTAACTTGTCAAAGATAAAGTTGATGCAAAAGAGATTGTTAGATGAACTATTTACATTTTAACAAGTAATTACAGTTAGATACAAAACTAAACTACAATCAAAACAATGAAGAAGTGTTCCTGGATTCAAAGCAAAATGAAACAAACTATTTATTTAATTTCTCCCAATTTAAAATTTGGGGGTGTACACACACAGCCAAAATAGATTTTTAAAAGTGGTCTCTTAATCCAACTTTCACACTGTGATGCTGGTTTGAGGTAGATAGTTGATCACTTAGGGTCATTCATATTACAAATCATCTGTGTAATCAATGTGCATAGAAAAACAGTTGTTAATAACACAAGTCAAATACAATCACTGTGTTTCAATTAAAAACAATTTAATCTATTCTAACTAATGCACAAAGTATTGACTATAAAAAATATATTAAATAAAAGTTGATTTTTTTTTTAAATGAATGAAAGCACTGACAGTTACTTTTAAATGAAATTTTAAAAATTTCTAAGATTAAAATTTATACTAAAGTAAGTTTTTTTTTTTCTATTTATTTTGGGAGAAATTTATCATAAATTTTTAAATCCTTTTTTTTTTTCATTTTACTTTTTAATCATTTCTTCTTCTCAGGAAAATTTGTAATTCATATAAACTAAATTCTAATTCTCAATACATATCAAATCACTCTTTATCGTTATATCACATAATAAGGTTCTTTCAGTGAGAAATAGTTATTTTTCTAGGATGAACTTTAACTGTTTACATTGTGTTAAAAAGTAAGAGAATATTTTTTTTTTGTAGAACTAGAGAGATAGTGTCCCCAACCCCTTATTCCTCTTTTTTTTATAAGATCACAATATTCTTCTGTTACCCTATGCCTACGCATAAAAAAAGATTTCTTAGTAAAAGAATTAGGAAGTGAGTTGACCTTCCATAAACCCAACTGACTGTTGCAAAAGATTTTAATGAAAGTCATTAAAATTAAAAGAAATTATGATGATCAAGCAGTAGAAAAAGCATTTTTATTCTCATCTTTATTATTATATTCACTGCCAATGTTCTATTCAGCCCTCTTTAGGTATTACTTCAACTTGGAAATCTTCATGTCAAACCCTTTATTCAACTTAGGGTAGACTGTTCGCATACCAGAACTGGTACTATGTTAATTAATGCTAAGTATTCTTTGGTATTCCACCTAGAGTCAGGATTGAACTTCTGTACTCTATAGATGAATGTCACTTAGAGATTATATAAATAAACTTCTAGAACTTCTAAATCATATGCGAGGTAAACAGATTGATTTAGTGCAAAATGAAAACTTACAGAATGTGCACAGTCTACCACTGTGGATTAAATAAAGGGTCTTATTTGCAGTTCTAAGAAGGCTCTATAGTTTAGCATAAAGAATCATGAGTGTGATATGAAGGTTCCCAACTTCAAGTGATAAAGGCAAATGTAACAACGAATTTGTGATAAGAAGTCTGAACAAATTGAATAATGATAATTTAAAGTATTTAATATACTTTAAAATAAATTCCAAATCTTTTTAGAAAAATGCAACTAAAAACCAAAGTTAAAAATTTTAATAATCTTTAATTCATAAAGCTGACTACAGACAAGTTATGATGCATAATCATCTAATAGCAAAGTTCCTCCAAAATGAAATATTAGATATAACATCACAATGTATTTTGAATTGTATGATTGATATGTTTGTTTGTGTTTTAGAGCATATCAACCTTTTAAGTCATTTAATGTTGAGAACAATCATTTTTGGTAAACTTTTGTTTCCACGCATAGTTTTTTTTTAATAACACAATATACACTATTTAACCCATAGCTGGAGGGAATGTAGGGATTTATACCTTTCCCAAGGGTATTAGTCCAAAGGGAAACATTGGATAAAAAAAGTCAAAGACTAGTTTTATAAAGAAGATTTATGTTTTATTTAACCCTTTGTTATATATGAACATAAATGGAATGACCCGGATTCAACTGTACAATTCCAAAGTCTGACTGCCTATCCACTGGCCTAAGTAGACTTGATGTGCAAACAAAACAAAAGAAATAACTATCATTACAACTATTTGACAATTCTATGTTTCCAATAAAATGTATGAATATATATAACTTTCATATTAGTATTCTATAACTATAGTTTTATCACACATGTAAATTAAAATTAGAATATTTAAACATATTCAAACTTAGTATAGATTTAAGGTTATGGATATTTTAAAATTCTCTTAATAAATATTCAATTTCATCCATGATAAAAGATAATAAATGAATCAGCTGGATTCATTCAGTCTACTTAGTATCTTTAATTTATGGGAGAAAAAAAATGGTATTATAAATTTTTATTTACATTAAATCATTATAAAAAGATTATCATAATATTATGATATGGAATCAAAACTTAAGAAAAAATAAATGAAAGGAAATAGTAATTTACAGCTCTGCTGCACTAAAATCAACTCTGGTGATTGAATTAATTATTTCTTTCAAATATTTCATTCATTACTTTGTTATTGTCATTTTTGTTTTTACTGAACAACTCTAAAATCCAATATTAAGAATAAATAAATTGGCTTTTAATTTCTGTATGTAAGTTTGGAAATCATGAGTATTTTTTAGATATATTCATTTATAAGAGGTAGAAGAAGATCAAAAGAAAAAGCAACAATGTTATTAATCTGGAAAGAGATGTGAATCCAGCAAATGAATTAGGGGCGCATTGTTGAACTTGTTTCAAGTCAAATGTCTTCAAACAAAAGACTAATTTATGAGCCAATTTGGAATACAAAAAGTCAATTTAAAAAAATAATTATTTAATTAAAATAACAACAATGCTTTAAAATAATTCTTTAAAATATTTATAAAACAATTAATAAATTAAAATAACAACATTCAACAATATTGAAAAATTGTTCATTATGATATTTTCAAAAGTTATATACAAATTAGTTAATCTTATTTCAACAACTCAGTACAAAAACAAGATAATGAGAATTTTGTGTATTAATAATCCCAAAATTTACATTTATTCATTTTGAAAAAAAACCTGTCTGTTCTTAATTGATTCAAAGACAGACATATATGAAAATGTAAATATTTTCAAAAAATTTAGAAATTCTTGGATATCTAATATAAAAATTTCAGCTTAATCTAAAATATGAAAAAATACAAAATACAACTATTTTTTTAGTAAATCAATAGTTTCTTTCTACAAAAGTATTCGAATAGTTTTTGTCACTTTTTGAACAAAATGTAAATACCTCATTCAGAAATATTGTCTTTTCATATCTTAAACCAAACTACCTTATTGATCTTCACATAAAAGGTGTGTTAAGCTCGTTAATTTATTCAAAAAATATCAACACAACCACTCATTATATTTAAAAATAAAATCAGTCTTTAGAATAAAAATAAAGTATTGAAAAGATGCCAAGTACATAAAATGCATTAAGAACAAAAATAAATACATGGGAATTTTCATGAATGAAAGTATGGTGGTTTAAGTATTTTATTGTTTTATTTATGTCAATCCTCATTTATGTGATAAAAAATGTTTTGATTTTGTGGGTTTGGAGAGGCTAGTGTGAATGAAATACAAAGATTAAAGAAAAAAAGAACATCTGTTAAAATATAGACAATTAGACTATTACTTTCAGGAAATGGTTTCCTCACAAAATCAGTTCATATCAGCATGGCATAGGCCATGATATCAGTTAACAAGAATATGAATTAGTCATTTCAATTGGACTTAAAAACTGATTTATTACAGAGACACTATATAAGTACACAAGTCAAGTGAATAGGCAGCAAAGGTGGTAAAAGCTTTGGCTCTGGAACTGTATTATACGAGTTCAAATCCCCGGCAGAACCACTTTCACTTCACTTACAGCTGCCTCAGGCAGATGAGGCTCGTTAATTCAATGAGAGTAACTTATTTAAGTAAAGGACTCCAACAGTTGAGCGCCTCCACGACCTTCGATGGAAGTCTCATACCCTCAGCAAGTAATGCAAGCCAAACAGGCCAAAGGGTAGAGTCCAGACTAAGTAACAAAAAAAATGCTGCTAGCTGCACGCTTTCAGGAGGTTTCCAAAAAAACATGCATTCCGGCCGGCGGCACCCTGCAGTTGTAAGAAGATGTTGGTTGTCACTGGTACCATCTTCTCTACAACCAAGATAGTCACGTCAGGAAAAAAAATTGCACAAGAGTCTTCTTCTACCCTTGTCATTCATGCTGGTGTTGTCCAATGTGATCGGATCTGAAATACCACCACTCTTGTAGAACATGGGAAACATGCCATTGTCAGCACACACCACACATGATGCACACACGCACAGAGTGAACTTTAAGATTAGTGATTTGAGCTAATTGCTAACTACAGCTAATAAGAATTAAAATGATTTTTTTTTTGCATAATCAAAACTTAGAATTATGAAATATCTTTGTATCTTTAACATGAATAGGAAAGAAACCCTCATAAATTAGCAGATTGGAGTATTTGGCTTTTAGGAGATGATGGACATATTTATTATGATTGTTAAACATTTTATGCTTACAAATATATATATGTATATGTATGTACGTGTGTGTGTGTGTGTGTGTGTGTGTGTGTGTGTGTGTGTGTGTGTGTGTGTGTGTGTGTGTGTGTGTGT
>JAYKTE010079747.1:0-14229 GCA_036873565.1 Xipholeptos notoides
CGATACCGATTGGACACGACTCGCTACCGAATACCGATACCGGCGGTAGATTTTTTCTACCGAATCCCAGCTCTGGTGGATTATAATTCCAAAGTTGAGGGGGTTAATTGCACACCCAATCACCCACGCAATCAACTTAACCTCTTGTTTCTAATTATTTATATTTTTATTGAAATTTTTTTGTCTTTTGTAATGTTTTTTTTTGTTGTTGTTGCAGAGTTGAGGCTGTATCTCTTGGTGTGATAAATAATACTGAAATATTTTTGGACAAAGATAGATATGAAGGAGTAAGTACTGTTTTCATTGCATTAAGAAATTTTTCAATATCTTTTTTTCTTTCCTTTCATTATGTTATATATTCTTCCAATTTCTTCATTTGATCTTTGGATCTGTTTGAAAGGAATATGGCAAACCTTAGTTGTAATCTCTTTCTGCCTTTCTTTGTTTCCTTATGGGGCAGATGGTGCCAGTAATAAAAAAAAATAGATGTCAAATCTTAACTGATTTATTTCTTCAAAGTGATATCACTTTTTTTTATAAAACTATATCCTAAACTAAAGAAGATTTTGTCTGCCAAGGAGTAAAGAATACTGCCCAATCACGTGCATTGTTTAAGGCAAAAAAGTTGCATCATGGGAAGGCAAGATTAATACTTGGCTTCAAATTCTTTCTTGCTGATTTCAGAATATGGCAAACATTTTTTTAAATAGTCGTCTTAAGCTTTCTGTTGAATTATAAACCTTTTGTCTCGAAATAACAATAATGATAAGGATAAATATTATTTCAATAATTTGAGCTTTTCTTCTCATCTTGTTACACATTTCTCTATTTGTCTAATTTTAGATCAAGCTTAATAATTAGATTTTGTTTTTGTTTATTTTTTCAACAAAAATAACAGACAGAGAGATCCAGAAATAGCTTTTGAACCTCCACTTTATTATGCGAATGTTGATATTTTCTTTTTCAGGTCTCCATAACTCCTGGTGTCACGGTGATAGCTTTTGAATCTCCACTTTATTATGCAAATGTTGATATTTTTCTCAAAGAGGTACAAAAAAAGTTTGATTTCACTGGAGTAAAAACTAACTCAAAACAAACGTCAGATGTAAGTATTATTAACTCTTTAATATTTATTAACTTCATTTGTTTGGTTGATTGAGTGGAATGTCAGCAGAATTTGGAAAGCGCTATTCTATTTACCATGTAAATAACACCCTTGGAAAAAAAGGGTCTTTGTGGTGACCAACCAGAAATTAGCACAAACAAAATGAAAAATAATTTGATAGTACAAAATACAGAATGTTCTGTATACAATTGTCGATGTCTTCTTGAAAGACCTCGCCATGAAAGACCAGTTTTGTAGTTGCTTAGCACCAAATTGAATAATTATATTTAAGGTTTGTTAGATCATTATGGGATCATTACCTACCCATTTGTGGACTTTTCCGGACTCTACATTAACTGAGAGCTATAGACGTTCACCGATATTGGACACTACCAATATTATCTATGTAATAACACACCTTCACTCACAGTTGTACAGCAGTTACCATTTTTGGATGACCAGTTTTTCCAAATAAAATATTGGAGTCTGTTAATTGACCTTGAATTTCTATTTTTACCTATTTCAAAATGAATCTGTTCAAAATTGAATGCAACATCTGATAGGGATCATTAATTTAAGTGACTAATTCATCTACGTGAAAGACAATAATGATTCCAAAACCTAAATAGAAACAGCTTGGGGAAAGTGTCTGAGAATAGGAAATTCTGAAAGCAAAAACCTAAAGCCTTGTTGCTGAAATAGTGAGGCAACCTGCCATAGAGGACAAAAATATAACCTTGTGTCCAATTGCGGTTTTGTCCTTCATTGGATGAATAATTATTCTTTACCTTCCATAGACTGCCTAACACATGACCTTGTGCCAAATCACAGTTCAGTGCTTGATTGGGTAAATAATTATGGAGTGTTCAAAGAAGTAATTCTTCAAGAAAAAGCGTTTTTTTTTTATTACTGTCTTTATCTTTTTTTGCAGAATAAAATGTTTTAGACCACACACAATTAGATTCTTAATGATTCTTCAATTGATCAAATTCATTTTTGTTTTCTTCAGATGACTGAAGTCTTTGAACAGATGGAAAAGAAAAATGATATAAACTCTGAAGATTATCATCATCATGATCACCATGTAATCCTTGATTGTTCAGGAATTAACTTTATTGATGAAATGGGAGCTGATGCTTTACTACAGGTTAGAATAAGAATGTCAAAAACAAAAACCATTATTTCTCATTTTATCTTTCTTCATTTTCTTTTGTTTTTTAATTTATTCATTAAGAAATATTTCATTATTTGAAACAAATGACTCTCATTTAGAAAGGGTCTACTTTAATAAATGACTTAATACTACAAGTTCGGCACAAGGCAATTTCTTATGTGCTCATCCCTGGGATTTTGTAATCAGTGTTACCCTTCACCTAGATGATATACTTTCCCGAGTTAATGAGCAATATGCAAACAATATATAATAATCATCAATTCAACTAAAAGAAGAAATCAGAACTCCCATCATGCAACTTCCACATCTGGTATCTAACATGAACAAGACAGATTTTCTTAATAGATATGCCAGAAACAATTGCAGGTACTTACAGAGGGAGCAATCTTAGATGAGTATCCTTTGCACAGATTTCAAACTAACGATCAAGAAATACGTATATACTAAGTGGCAAGGAGCATGGAACAACTTCCCAAAAATTAAACTGCACCACATATCCCTATTATCAGAGAATAGCAACAGAGAAAGGATGAAGGCTATGAATAGGACATAGCTTCATTACTCACTCTCACCTCTTAAAAAGGAAAGATCCTCTAATATGTATACCCTGACATGATTTTTTCTCCATTAAATACTTACTAATTGAATGCAAGGACTTTGAAACAATCAGATCCCAATACTATCAAGTTAATGACTAAGAAAAGCTTTTCAGTACTGTACAAATAGGATATATAATATAATGGAAAATCTAAAAATAAAACAATACCCGCCTCATATAAACTTGAAAAACAATAGCTTATATCAAGTATCTCCCATATAAAGATCCAAATAAACAACCATTCATACCAAACATTGCCAAACAATACTTTCAACACTAATTAACCAAAGATGTATTCTTCGGGGGAGGAGGTGCAATGTTGCTAAGCATGGCAATGTCTACAGAAATGAGTTGTTTATGGTTTATTTCTAATGTGTCTATAAATTAACTTATAAAGCTCTAACTTTAAATCTTCCTTTGAAAAAGTCTCATACAAGGTTTTGTTTTTGATAGGTCTATGAAGATTATAAAAATGCCAACATTGCCTTTCATTTCTCTTGTCTAAATGGTAAGTGTTACTTTTGGTTGAATGTATTTACTTTTTATCTGTGTGAACTTGTTTTATCTAAAATTACGAAACATTCACACACACACACACACGCACACCTAAATGATTTTATGCATGTTTTTCATAATAACAATATACTATCCTTTTAAAATGTTAGTACACAAGTTGAAATCTTATTTAGTCTGTTATATTTCCAGGGTCTTCCACACTAATACCTTCTTTGAAAATATATCAACAAAATAAAGACATTTGTCAAAATTCATTGTTGTTGGCATTAAATGGCCAAAAAGGTTGATATGCTATTGAATAAAAACAACCAGCCATGATAATTTAGAAGATACCATTGACTCTTTTTGTTCTGTTTACAAAGTTTTTTTTTCATTCAGGAAATAAATTCTTTAAAAATATTAAGTTATTTCCAGTTACTTTATCAATTTACTTTAGAATTTGATAATCACTTTTTATAAAGGGAGGTAATTCTTTTAAAGGTAATCCCTTGATTTTGCATGTATCTATCTATCTATCTATCTATCTATCTATCTATCTATCTATCTGCTTGTGAGGAGGGAATAGATTTGGGGTTGTGTGGATAGAATTCATAGTTTTCATTTTGATATACACCTATATTTTTATTTTCAAATAATTTTATTTTCGTTCCCTTTGATGTTGGTCAATTGTAAACTCTAAACGATACATAGGTGGGCAATGCCAAATACCTTGCTAGGTTGTTAAATAACTTATCTTGAAAAGAATGAAAATGAGTGGAGTTTGTTTTTTTGTGTTTTTTTTTTGGTTCAATTAAAGTAATGTGTACCAATTATGACTATAAGTCAAAATGTTGGCCAATTTTGATGAATGCAATTTCCAAGATATGTAAATAGTGTAGATGTCAAGAGTCCTGTAGATGAATGCATGAAAAATTGGCTTTTTGGCTTAAATGTTAGTCACTAGCTTTTTTTGTTTCAGTCTTAGATATTTGTTTGTTTCTTTGTTCAGATAATGTGATTGCTGCCCTAAAAGCGTCTGGTGCCTTTAAAACACTTCAACATGCTCTTTATTTGACAACCTATGATGCTTTAGCTGCTGTCAATTTGAATTATGAGGTGAGCAAATATCTATTTTTAGGATTCATTTTTCGATTTTTCCTTTTTTTGTTCAACAGTATTTATGACTTAGACTTATTTAGATGATCTGGACTTTAGTCATTTAAAAAAGTATCAGTCTGAGGTTTTATTTTAACCGTGTCATCTCTTCTCTGGCCAATAAAATAATTTGTTTTCAAGATGAATGCAATCAGCTCTCTTTAACTTTCTAACCTCTTCAACATGTTTCAATCCCCACTTTCCCTCCAGCTATGGGTTAAATAGTGCATGCTGTGTTATTCAAAAAAGCTAAGTGTGGACAAAAAATAACGTTTATCAAAAATGTTTGTTCTAGGCATTAAATGACCTAAAATGGTTGATATGCCATAAAACACAAACAAACTCAAACTCAACATGTTTCATCTAATTTTATTTAAGGTAAATTTCTTGAAAAATGAATCTAATTCTTGGTTTTTTGCATTTCGCTTGGTTTGTTGTGCATGAAATCAAGAGAATAGACTTTAAGGCATGAAACAATTAAATAAATAAATAAATAAGCAAATGCTGTTAATGTTAATAAGATATTCTTTTCCTATTTCTAAATGACTCTGAAACATTTCTGACTACTAATAATTTTACTTCTACAACTACACACCAAAAATGGTTCAACATCAATAGAATTAGTAGATATGTCCTGCTGATTTTAGTTGAAAAAGAAATTTTACCTTTAAATCCTAGAAAAATTAATATAAAATAAATTTCTTTACACCTTCCTTTATCTTTCTGTATCCTCGTTTCAGGCTTTCTCATATATCATTTTCATAAAAAATATTTGGACGGCAAGACTAATTGAAAAAATTTGCATATTTTTTATTTTCAATCGAAAGCGATGAAGATCTTTCTTTTTATTTTCATAATTTGGTTGGATCTTTTTTCTTATTTTGTTTAGTTTTTTGTTTCTCTTTTTCATTCCATTCTTTGTATTTTTTTTCTTTTTACATTTTTTTTTCTTATTTTCTCTCATTTTTCCTTTTTCATATTATTTTACTTTTTCCTTTCGATTTGTTTTATATTTTTTGTCGGTTTTCTTTTTTTATTTTCTTTCATTCTTTTCTTTACTCTTTTTCGTTCCTTCCCTTTTCACATTTTGTTTCTCTTTTTCTTTTTGTCTCTTTTTCTTTTCTTTTTGTTTTTTTCATTTTTCTTTTTTTTTATTACTAGTTGTGTTATAAGTTTCTTTTAATAAATTTCCTTTTTGATTTTTAAATGCGTTTTCTTTTAATTCCTAATTATTTGCAGCTTTTTTATTGGTTTTTGGGGCTTGAAAAAATGATGCTGCAAAATATTTTATTGCTTTTTTATTTGAATTTGTTTTTGTTTTGATTTCTTAATTTGTTTTATTGTATTTATCTAAAAGAACATGTAGTTATGGAGGGTTTTAATAGCCAATAATAATGATTTTTAGCCATCCCTCCCACAATATTCAAATCTAATAGCAATAGACCAACCACTATTGTAATTTGGGGTATGAATTTTTTCTTTGTTTATTAGTAATTCAAATTCGATTTGTTTAAACAGATATTCATACATGTAAGCAGGTGGTGACAATGCACTTCTCAGGGCAAATTAACAAACTAATTGTACACTATTAGTGGTTATTTACTGATTGCTCCACATTCTGTTGACCAAACAAAAGTCATTTGCCACCAAGTAATTTTTCTCAGAATCAAATGACCACAAGAGATTGATATACCATTAAAAAGTACCCATGTTAGAATTATAAAGACTCTCTTATGAAAATAGTCACTTTTAATTTGCATGAAAGATTAATCCTTTTTTTCATTTTTTTGGTTTGTTTTCAGAAAATCACAACCCACCTTTGACCTTTGACATTTAGTGATCAATTGTTCAATCTTTAATCCGGAATTTCCGCGTCTGGTCAATTTTGGTTCGGGGTTGTCTTTGGGTTTGAAATCCTGCAAATCTCTTCTATTATTATTCAGATGCTGGCTTGAAAAGTTCTAATCACAAATTAACGTTTCAGGGGAGTGGGAAGGATTTAGAATCAACCCTTTGCACTTTTTCAGGGGGTAAAAAACCCTTAAGGTCACATCTTGCAGTTTATAATGTTCGACTTCATCCCCATTCTAAACATGATATAAAACGCCACCATTGCTCTTGGAATTAGACTTGATTTTTGGTTGGTTTTATTTAATAGTATATTAACATTCTCTTTCATCTAATTCCTAGAACAATAAATGATAAATGCCTCTCTTTTGATATTAGAAGAATAAGACTTTTGCTATTTAGCCCATAGCTAGAAGGAATATCTAGATACATATCTGAATTGATATGCAACTGAGCAACTGGGATTTGAACTTGTTTATTGTTGCTACAAGACTTATCTTTGATGACAAGACTCAACTTTGAGGTACAGCCCAGCATTGAGGTGTTGGAATATGATCTTAAAGTTTTAAGTGACTTTGAACTTTCTATAAATTGTTTCTCTATGAATTTCAACAAAACTAAAGTTGTTTGATTTTTTTAATGAATAAATATTAGTTCAGCCTTAAATAATTGGTTAAGAATCGATATGCTATAAACCAACCAACTATTAAACCTACCAACCATCCAACCCAACACAGCCCCATATCAAACCACTTACTCACTGATCAATCCACAAATCATAGAAAATTATATTCAGAAAAGTGCAGAGTACAAAATTTCCATCATAGATAATTTAACCTTGGAAAGTTTACCCAAACAAAAGTTCTATTCATAGAAAGATTCCAACAGTAGAAAATATTTCCCATAGAAAAATATAATGAATACAAAAATCTTATGGTGAACAAATAACTATGATGATGAGGACAACAGTCAGCAACAAATTGATACAAAAATCTTATTCCTAAAAAATCTACCTATAAAATCTATTCACTTGGAAAATAAAAAATAAATGTTCCTAAAAACCAAATAAATTACCTGATTGTTTTCGGGTTTCTTTTTTATAATAAAAAAATCTTTTATAATTTGTTTCATTTATTGATTTGTCTGTTGTTTTTAAAACTTTTTTGAGTCAACTAAATTTTAATTTCAGCATTCGTTGATTAAAGTTGAATTATGTTCAATTGATGTATTGCATTGTATGACACATTTTAAGGCTTTTCCTGAGGTATAAACATTACATATTTCAGAAGTCATTATATAGTCAATTCCAATGTTCAGCTATTTATCATCTCTACAAGAAACAGTAATATTTTGTCTTTAGCAAGGGTACCTTATATTGCCTGGGTATCTTACAACTTTCTCATTTGTTTCATTATATTCAGTAGCATGTATTATCATGTGTTTCACTTAAATCAACCAACAATAAATTGAATGAAAATAGATGGTATATGAAAATGTGTTCATATTTTTAAACTATGAGTTGAAACTGCATAAACCCACATCTAGTGTTGAAGACCCTGGATAAAATCAAGGGAAATAATGCAATATTTTAAAACTTTATAACAAAATGATTAATGCTTATTTTTAAGTCAAGAGAAATAGCTTAAAATTTTAAAGGGTTGACTGCCCTTATAGAAAATGATTTCAGAATTGAATTTAATGGTATATACACTTTTATTGATTTTCACAAGTAGTGGGTAACTAAAGACATTAAAAATATGACGGTGGTCTTCCTGGATGAGTTTTCTACCTCTTGAGAAAAACATCTTCAAAATTGGATGCAAGCTATGAAAGGTTATTCTTGCAATCTTTTTTGGTCTAATGTGCTATAGGGTATGATCATTGAGATTTGAGTGATTAGGTTTATACTGAGGCGTGTAAAAGATGAACCAATCAGAGAAGAGAAAGGATGCAAACTATATTATATAAACTGCTACAAGAAGCTTGATTTTCAGTTATTGCCAGATTTCTTAATTGGACAAACATCACTCTCTGCTAGAAGGACATAACTCTATTCTCATGAATTTTGACTATTGTTATTATTATTGGTATTATTATTATCATTGTTATTTGCCTGGAATTACTGCTGCTAAAAAAAAAGAATTTTCATTGGATCTATTACCATTTGGACTAATTTATTTTTCACTTTATTATAAAAGCTCTCTGACTTTTTATTATCTTAAAATTAGGACCACTTTGTCAAAAAAAAAAGATGGCCCTACATTCCACATTTATAATAAACACACACACACGCACACAGGTATTTTCATGAGTATAAATATAGAGATGAACAAGGAATCACGCTAAGGCCATCTTGTCACTGGAACAAAATTACTGTTAATGGCCTTTAAATAATGTCTATAAAATCATATGAAATCTGAAAAGTTACAATTCAACATTTTAGTCACTGTGATGATATTCACTGCCATCAATTAAGATTGTGTTATTAAATTCTCAGGGAAGTCGGTTTGGCCAATTAGATAGGCAGCTGGTCTTCGGAATCGTAGTACGCGAGTTCGAGTCCCAGTGGTTCCGTTTGCGTTCATATTCTGGCTAATGCCCTTGGGAAAGGTATGAATCCCTACATTCCCTCCAGGTATGGGTTAAATAGCGAATATTGTGTTAATAAAAAAAATAAGTGTGAACAAAAATAATGTTGATCAAAAGGATTGTTCTAGGCATTAAATGACCAAAAATGGTTGATATGCCGTAAAACACAAACAAACTCAAAAACCTTAAATTCTCACTAATGTTCAACATCTTAATTTCTTGGGGAGTGGGAAATAATATACTGTCCAAGGTAGTAATAGCATGCATTTGCCTACTTTCTTTTCTTCTACTCCAAGTGTAAGTTGCAGAATGAAAAAAATCTAGAGCAATATATATTTTTGGGCACGCAGCCTATAGTATGATGTGCATAGGAGTATAGGAATTCGTTTGCATATATTTTTCTTCCTACCAAAGTGTAGTTTACAGAATGAAAAATCTATAGAGATATAGACTTTTGGGTCTGCAGCCTATAGTATGATGTTCAGGGGATTATTGATATTTGTTTGCTTTTTTTCCACCCAAAGTGTAGGTCACAAAATGAAAAATCTATAGTGATATAGACCTTTGGGCATGCTGCTTATAGTATGATGTATATGGGAGTATAAGTATTTATTTGCTCTTTTTTCTTCCAACCTTAGTGTAGATCATAAAATGAAAAATCTATAGTGAAATAAACCTTTTTGCCCACAGCCTAGTAGTTGGATAATCCTTTAAAAAAATTTTCATTTTAAAAGATGTTCTTGTTGGCATTTTTGTATGAATTTTTATTGTTGATTTTGTCTTGAGTCTGTTTTGTTCGATGCCCGTTTTTTTTCCATAGACTACTCTACATGTAATTCTCAAGGTTATAAAAACAAAGTGAAGATGCTTTGTGATTTGTCACATCAATTATCAGAGGCATTTGGATTATAAAATCTCAAGTATTTTCAAATGATCAAGTATTTAAATAAATCTTAAGACAAGAGGATCCTATCTAGGTTTTATAGAAACAACCAGGACAAGTGCCAATCTTATTGCTAAAAATGACAGGTATTTATTTCTTCTTGAAAATAATTTTATGGTCAAAACTGTTGATAGTTAAGAGAGTTAATTGAACAAAAGAACGCGCACACCTTTTATCAAATTTGATAAAAATCCATTATTCAAATTATTATAACTTCTATTCTCATCTTTAATGTTTCTTTACTGTTGGGAAAGGTATGAATCCCCACATTCCCTCCAGCTATGGGTTAAATAGTGTAATTTGTGTCATTAACAAACTATGTGTGTACAAAAACTAACGTTTACCAAAAATGATTGTTCTCGGCATTGAATGACTTAAATTGGTTGATATGCCGTAAAACACAAACAAACAAACAAACTTACACTCTGATTGGTCACAACATACAGCTGAATATTTTAAACCGGTGGTTTCATTAGATGGAATCTACTCTATTTGATAAAAAGACACCGGAAGCAACGCACGGGTCTACACAAGCTGGTACTAGATAAAATGATTGCTTTATTATATGGTGAGTAAGACCTGAGAAGAACGATAATTCAATAATAGAAGACACTTTATCTGCAACAAAAATCTGCTATATCCGTTTATAGTTGAGAGTGTGTAGTTTTTCAGATTTTTACACGCCTTGAAAGACATTTCTTCATACGATTTTCTTCTGGGTAATATTAGGGTATTTATAGTGTTAGTTATTTCCAAGCAAGCATCCATGGAATGATTTTATTTGTTGTTTTACATTCATCCCGAGAGGCAAGCAGAGAATTGTTGCTATTTCGATGTTCTTGGAAGAATGTACGACCGTGTATCAATCTGCAACACTGTGTCATTAAACCCACTTGCGTTTCGTTTAGCAGTAGATATTGGTTATTTGAATGATACTATAAACACACATACACACACACACATTATATATATATATATATAACCTAGTTCTGAGAATTTCTCGTGTATCGGAAAGACAATAAAGATGAAAATGATAAACCAGAAAAGAGTTCGATACTGTATTAGAGCTATAATTTATCAAGGAAAAAAATGTCTGCTCGGGTTTCACTTTTTAGATCATCAGGAGAACATGGTTAGGAATTGAATTCTATACATAACTATGTTCTGACGATATGGTGTTAGCGATTCCGAATATGAAGGATACTGGGTATGAGGGATTCCGGGTACAAGGGATTTATGGTGTTAGTGTTTCCAAATATAGGGGATTCCGAGTATGAGACACTGGATAGAGATTAGGGGTATGAGGTACTTTGGGTATGAGGGATTGAGGGTGGTAACTATTCCGGTTATCCAGGTTATTAGTGATGCAGTATTCTGGATGTAAGGGACTGTGGATATGAGGGATTCTGTATACAAGGGATTCTGGGTGTTAAAGATTGCATATACGAAGGACGCTGGGTATAGGGGATTTGGCATATCAGGAATCCTAAATATGGAAAATTCTTGATGAGGGTGACTTCTTCAAATATATGAGATTCATGATTTGGGGGATTTCAAACATAAATGATTTTGGATATGAGAAATTCTGGATTTTAGGGATGTGGTATATCGTAGATTGCAGTATAGAAGATACGAATTATGTGAGAGTTTAGTTATGCGAGAATATGTGTATGAGAAATATAAGAAAAGCGTAGATTCTGAAATTAAAGATATTTTTGGCTCACATAACTATCTTATAAGATGCTATTTGTGATAAGAGGCCAATTAGAACTTGAAAAAATTGTCTTTTGAGTAGAGGTAGATAGGGTATTTCGTTTTATATTTACATTTTTTTTATTTGAACGTATTTATTTATTTTTATAGACAGTTGTTTATAGATTCATTTTTCTAAAATGTAATTTTAGCATTCTTCACGATTAAAGAGACGCTGCTGAAGTTAACAGCTTTTATTGGTTTGCCAACAATAAAACACACCAATTTAAAAGAATGAAGTCGAAAAATACATTTAAAGAAAAAACTAAATAAACATCAACAAAATCTTGATTGTAATCCCGCAGTGATCATTAAAATATATGCATTAGCTTTTAAAATAGGTTCGCTAACATTAGAATAAATGAAACCGAAAATGACTACTTATTTTCGATATCATTTAAAAAGAATTTATTTTTCAATGCTAATAATAATTGTTACTATTTCTTATAGTTATGGTAATTGAAAAAGATTTATCCTAATTTTGAAAAATGTCTGTGCGTTCAAAATAAAGAAAAAAGTTAGAAATCTATGATGTTATGAATGTATTTTAAACTACATATTGATTTTGCAAGATACAAGTCACTGCCAAAACAAATGGCCGGCATACCAATTTTTAGACAGTGTATTTGTTTTAAAATCTACCAAAAATCGTTGAATGTGTCAATTGATATGAAATTTTCAACAATGTTTCACTTAAGAATACATTTTATAAAAGTTTGATTGTTTTTTACTTTATTTTTTTCTTTGCAACCTATTATACCCCTCCTCTTTATTCAGACACTTTTTTAAATGTTACCCTCCTGCAAATAAGCAGAGACCTATATTTTTTTAAAGAGGAGACAATAAAGATTGTAGCCCCCAAAAAATAAAAATTGGAACGCGATAAAGCTTTTGAGATATATATGAGAATGGAAATCCGAAATTTTGATTTGTAAAACTTTTGTTTTTATTGTTTTAGACTGGAATATTTGTAAATATATATTATCAACAATCATCTTTCAAATTATAATTTTAAAATTTTCCTATTTGAAAAAGAAATTTTTTTTAAATTAAATTTGAATTTATACAAAATTAAAAAACAAATAAATATTTTAGAAAATAAGTTGCCGCATATACCATTAAATAGAGAATATTTTTAAGATTTGAAAAAAACTTACTTGACGTAAAATACAAGATATTTCAAATGCCAACCTTATATGCCATTACATATGTCGTGTTTTTGTCGTCAGTGGATCTTTTACTCCATTTCAGTTATTCTCTACTGGGATAATTGTAGACATTTGGGCTTCAATAACCAAAATTTCCGAAAGCAAAAAAAAAAAGGAATGGTGAAGGAGAAAATTATCAATAAACTAGAAGTATTACTCAGCCTTGGTGAACATTTTGCGCTCATTTTGCGCTCATTTTGATCCACGTTTTTGTAATACCAAGATTTTTTTCTTCCGTAATTTTTTGAAAGCCGAAAAATTATTTTAGTAAACTTCAGATATATTGACACCTCAATGAACAACGTAGCCGCCCCACAGTGGATGCTAGGGGACAGCAACGATCGATAATTTCAAGTTTGATACCTTAACAGCTTAAACACAAATTCAATGTGTTCCTTAGGTCCGACACCCCATATATCAAATTTCAAATTTTTAGATCAAAAGTTAGCAAAAACATTTCGGTGTAGACAGACTGACAGACACACAAGGTCGTTTTTATATATAACCTGAATGAAAATGAATTGCTTCTAAAACAAGAATACAAAAGGCAAGGTAGAAGGAAAGAGGGCATAAGAAATATGCTTTAAAGAGAAATAAATGACATAGCCCTACTGCTGCAATATTTCTGTTATAATAGTAGGCTATGACCGTTAACATCCCAGAAAGTCTACTTCTACTGAGGGATGTAGCTGGTAGACTAATAAAAGGATAGCATATGCAAGCAATATTATACAAACTGTTGCAAGAATACTTGATTTCCTGTTATTTCCAGATGTTCTCTAGGAGACGCAAATGAATGTTTTCGTGTGAGTTTAGATTAATATTATGATTATTATGATTATGATTATCATTATTTGTATTATTAACATTGTTATTCGTTTATTCATAGTAACTGTAACGGTAGGTTAGTGATTGACTGGATGGGAGATTGAATTAAAAAGACGAAGAGAAAGCGATACATTAAATTGTTAAGTAAATATCTTTAAAAATCCAGGACATCAAATTGATTGTCATTATGGACCAAGTCAAGATGAGAAACGTGTTATTCACTAAGTGAAAATTGAATTATATGAGTTGATCTTACCATTCGTATTATCTAAAATGAAAAATCATTATTTGATTTTGTTCATTATCATATTTAATGCTATTCCGATTCATTTTTTTTCCGTTACGCAGATTCAAAAAGGTCAGGATCAACAATTTAGTTAATTGTTTTGTCTTCAAGACGAAAACAAAACGACATTGTTTTGATTTGATACGCTGCGTACTTAACATTAATTAATTCAATCGCCTCTTTACGTAATTGATATGAAAATTTGTAATCTCCCCCCCCTCTATCTCTCTCTCTCTCTCTCTCTCTCT
>JAYKTE010079858.1:0-14224 GCA_036873565.1 Xipholeptos notoides
CGTTTACCAAAAATGATTGTTCTCGGCATTAAATGACCTAAAATGGTTGATATGCCGTAAAAACACACACAAAAAAAAAGAATACAAAGAATATTATAACCATTATTAAGTGAAGCTCATAATACCTACTAAAATCTGTAATTTTTTTTTTGAGAAAGTAAAAAATTACTGTCATGACAACACAGTTTGTTACCAGACTTAAGTTTGTCAAATACCATTTTATATATTTGGATAAATGGAAAAAAAAATTGTATATTCAAGTACTTTACAAGACTATTTGATCAAAAGTAAATACAGGAGGATAAGATGGCATTGATAGGAATCCAGATAGAATTCTAAATTTGCATTACTATTACTACAAAATAGATATTGAAATAGATATAAAAATTAAATTTACTTTGAAATAGATATAGACATTAAGCAAACCCATTAAGTTGAAATATAATTTTAATAATTTGACTCTGTTTTATGCTTATATTGAATATGAACATCTACCAAAAAGAAACTAATAAAATCCTGACAAGAAGAGAAGAGGTGGCAATGACTAGACTCCGAATAGGACACACTCATATCATCCACTCATATTTACTGAAGGGAGAAATACCACTAATCTGCATACCATGCCAGGAGCCCTACACAGTGCAACATGTACTGACAAGTTGCATAGACTTTAAACAGATCCAATTGAAGTAATCTAAGTGAAATTAAGAAAGTCAACCCCAAAAATATTCTCTGATTCTTGCGAGAAATAAAATTATACAACAAAATATAAAAAAGAATTTCTCTGAACCATAAGTAACATTTAATTTCTACTGATCTTACCACAAAAACTAATGTTCCGGCATTAAATGATCCATAAAGAATTGATTTGGTGTAAAATAGATCTATCGATCTTTGATTATGAGACTTATCAAGAAAACATAAACAAATCGACAGAACCAATGGGTTATTTAAACTGAGATTTAAAAAGCTGAAGATTTTCCATTAAGACCAGAGGCAAAATGATTTTACATTATGATATGCACCAATATGTGTATATA
The DNA here is from genome assembly GCA_036873565.1 of Xipholeptos notoides. Lineage (NCBI taxonomy): Eukaryota > Metazoa > Mollusca > Cephalopoda > Idiosepiidae > Xipholeptos > Xipholeptos notoides. Next base: position 1,041 of record JAYKTE010079858.1, read on the forward strand.
TATATATATATGTGTGTGTGTGTGTGTGTGCAAATATAAAAAAATTTCCAATATTTACACTGTGTGTAACCACCCTTTTCAGAAAAATAAATTTACCTGAATTCCATCTGTTTGTACTTAATTGTTTCTTTATATATGGTGACTGCCACTTATTTATAGAGGAAGGCCAACCCTCACAATATATCTGAGTCCACATATGGTTCTACCTACCCACACCTGTTTTTCATAGTTTGCCGCATACTCTACAAGCTAGTCCCCCTGACATATGGCCTACCCCTAGCTCCTTCCCCTTCCCTCGTCCATCAGATTGCTGCTCCACGTAAGTGACTCTGTGGCTCATGAGACCTGCTTTAGATAATCAAACTCTAAGACGTCTCTTTTACGTAAGGTACACCTGAGAGTGGTGTGCTTGATTGTCCTTTCCTCAAATTCCTGGCATCCATCATTTTCCATTTGAATAGATATCAAAGAGAATGTTTTAAATTTCAAGTCACATTGTTTAAAAATATAAATAATATTATTCTTAGATATTTCAATATTCTACTTGAATGAAATATACTCCTTTTTAAGAACCAATATAATACATTTATTTCATATTATTTACATATCTTAATCTATTGTCGTTTTCTCTAGTTATCAACACTTTCATAATTAATTTTTTATAACTAAGAATGAAAAACATGATCAGAAAATCATTGATTTGAGTTTATAGCTACAAATGTTTTATATTTAGTATAACATAGCAAAAGTGAAAGTGTGAACATTTTTCAAGGTTGATGTCTCTCTCACTCTGTCAGCTTTATCTTACTTTTTGCTAATTTCATTCCCCTTTGGAAATGTACTTTGTGTGACAAATTTTATTTCACAAATATGACAGAGAAACAGGTACAAGTTTCTCAATCTATAGATTATCAGTATTAAATGAGAAATAGTTTTGTTAGCTGTGAAGTATTTCTCTTTTTAAGAAGCCAATCAGTCACTACTGAAAATTGTCATGATTTAACTGGAAATTGTTGTTTTAATGATATTGTACTAGTTTTGGAATAATATTCTGTTTTTGTTATTGCACTAACTTATATAGATAAATTCAACATCACATAGTTTTTTTAATCTTTCATAGAAGTGATTAGCATAATTATCTATTGTTTCTATAACAGAGATGTTGATTCCTACTCCACATGTTTGGAAGAAATCCTACTTTATTTTTTCCTTAAGGCTACAAATTCTTAACCCGAGAAAAATTAATGTTTCAAGAATGAGTAAGTTATTCTTAAGTGTGTTTATTTATTTTTACTGACTCTAACACATATATTTAATACGATAAGTATATTTCCAAGTTCCATCTAATTCTATAGTCCTATTTATCAATACCAGCCAAAAATAGAACATAAATGTAATGAATATTAAATTATAATATTAAATATAAACTGATTTAAGAATGAGTATAATTACTGTAAATTTCATCAAACTAACCAATATCTTTAATCTCTTTATAACCCTATCATTCTTTATTAAATAAGCAAATATGTATCTGCTTAGAAATAGGGGTGATGATTGTATTTGAGGGACTATTAGAAACTATTTGTTGTTTTCTGTTCTGATAGCTAGAGTATGCACTCCTCGCCAAATATCCATCAGTAATGAAAGGTTTCTATCCAGGTTTCACAATTTAGATTATAAAATCAATTATAAACAATTTTATAGCTTCAGCACAGAATAACCCAACTGAGGTTGACATGCTGTAAAACTCCCAAAAGACATCATTTTACTCTAAATACTTTAAAGCATTTTATTCATTTTTGAATTTACTTCAATAAAAATAGAACAATAGCATAGCTAAGTTCATTAAATGGAATGTAGAGCAATGTAGCTGTAAAAGCTAACATAATGATGATTCATTTGTTAGTAATTAAATCCCATTCTGAGTTAATATAATTAAAGTATTTAAATGTGGGAGTTGAAATCAGCGGTTTCAAATTTTTAGGAGTTGGAATAGGATGATTTGCATCAAATTATTATAGCATAATAATTGTTATGGTTATATAAACTAACTTATGTCTTGGGGGGAAAATAGGATACAAGTCTTATTAATTGCAAACTTATGAATCAAATTTATTGCAAATAGCAGCTTAAAACCAAATTTATAATATTGGATCTAGAATTTGTAGATCAGCAACCTATTAATCCTGTATATGCTAAAAGATTTGCTTCCACAAGAGTACAGGTTGTTTTTTCTATACCAATAACAACCAGAGTTGGCTGGTAATTATTTATTAGGAATATTCAATGCTGATGTAACTGACATACATTTTATTCTTATTGGGATTTTCTTGAAATTCCCTCAAATACCCACTAAGATTATAATAAGATCTATGAAAAACTAATGATTTATAATATTGAACGGAAAAAAAAAAATTGATAAAAAAACCACATGCAAAATTACAACAGTTGCTGGAGAGAAGCCCTAGTGGATAGATGCTTGGACTTTGGATTTGTAATACACAAGTTTAAGTCTTTGTTGTTTCGCTCACTTTATCAAAAATAACTATTTTTGGCATTTAACCAAAAGACCAAAACTTATTATTTGAAGACAGGACTAATATAATTAATTTATCCCAGTTATATACATATTATTTTTTATTTTTCAAATAATACTCTGAAATTATAAAACGGAAATGTGGAAACATAATAGATAATTAAGATTAGTTTAGTTGCATATCAGCTCTCTTATTTATTTTAATGGGAGATTGTTGTTTGTATATTTTTGGTGATGAGATTTGGTAAGTAGATTCACAGTGTATATTATGAATAATTTACAATTGAATGACTTGTTGAGAAATTTTATTCTTTGTTAACCATGTTAGCAATTCACTATCAGAAGGTTGCTCTTGTTTTCTGAGTTTGTTATTTCTAATAAGAGGAATTTGTTTTAAGGAAATTAATGCCAAAAAGGTTAGTTTCAGAGCTTCTAATTGATTTTCCAAAACATTTATTTTTTCATAATTTTCTTGAATCCAATTGTCTTAATGAAATCTGTTCACATTTTTTTTAGATTAAGCTTGGTAATTAGTATGCCTAAAATTGTTTGGGCTTTTTTTTTCATCTTTATTATAATATTCATAAAATATATGCTCTCTGGCCATCTTCGGTATCTTGTCAATTTCAGGAAAGCACCGAGTAAAACTCTTTATTCAATTTATGACCAAAGATGTTTCTTATTTTAATACAAAGGCATACTAATATTTACTAAGTTTATGTATTATTAGTTTTATTTATAAGCAGAATTTAACCTTTTCTAAAACGAGGTTTATTAAATCATAGGTTCAAGATCAGTTAGGAAATTTACTTAACGAGTACAATAAATGAATTAAAACTGAATTTTTGCTACTTAGCAAAAATAAAAAAGTTCTGTGTTTAATCTAAACCTTGATACTCTTGAAGAAATACTATGCACAACAATCTTCTGTGAATATTGGTATTGGTTCCACCTTGCCAAAACCAGAGTGGATGAAGGAGCACTTATTGAACCAAGTATTTTGCAAGTATTGAACATCATGATTATGTGGCTCATGTTCCTTTTTTTTCCCTATTTATCCAACTTGCTGCAAAAAATAATTTGGTGATCTCCACCCATGTTCTGTATAAGTCAACACTTGTACCTGGGAGCCTGCACAAAAAAAATTTCAGTTTAATGAATGCTATTGAGTCATTAGTCAAGACTTTGAGTTCATGAGGAATGCATCTTTTGCAGTGACTATTACTGTTTCTATTATTTTTTCTCTTTTGTGCTTTTAGAGCAATAGTTTTTCATTCTGTTTTTCTGATTTTACTTTCTAGTGATTCATTTTACTTGAATCAATATGGTTGGTCTATGTCTAAGTGTTGTGTTGTGTATAGTTGGTAATTTCTTTTTTTTCATGAATGATTCTTAAAGACAACTGCCAGGTATTGTCTGGTTATTAGAAGTGATACTTCGTTGTAGTTGGAATTCAGATTCCGGTAGTTCTTAGGAATTTATATATGTCATAAGTTTTTTTCTTTTGAGATTTGTGGGTTTTTTCTCCTGTAAATGCTAGACAATTTTGAGGTTTTGATTAATTTAGGGCTGACGTTCGTTCTTTCAGCTTCATCTTATGATTTTCATTCAAGTTTTTAGTAAATTCATCACTCATTCTATCAAATTTTCAAATCTCTTTGTAGAAACTGAAAGAAGTTGGATTTTTAGTATTTATTTTTTTTGGTGATTATTTTTAATTAGAGTGTTGGTGTATGAATTAGTGGTTTTTGATGTATGAAATTTTTTCTAGTTAAAAATTTATGTAATTCTATAGGTGTTATTGATGGAGAATTAATTATTTTCATTTTCTTCATGTTCTACTGAAAAATTTGGGCTGATCTTTTCTTTTCTCTTTTCATTCCTTCTCAAAATTTGGATTAATTTTCACATCATTTCTATAAGAACTCAGTCAGTTTAAGGGTTATTTTTGGTTGTATTTGCCCATAAGAGAATGACCTAAATTATAATCAATCTATGATCTTGTTGGACGTCTTAGTATTTTGTTAGAGAAACAAGTGCTGGGTGTCAGTGATATTTAGTTTTCAGAATTAGTCCATAAGATGGTGCATTGGATTTTATTTTGATGGTTCATCATATGTTTTTTAGTTTAATTGGCAACTAGTGATTCCCACACTCCTTAGAACCTGGCTTTACAAGGTATCAAAAGGGAAAACCCATTACAGCATCTGTTTGACTGTCTGCAATATAACCTAAACCTTAAGTGTACAAACTAATATTATGCACCAATGTTTTTCTTATCTTGTTTACATGAATGATGTTCAGCTCTCATTTTCTTGCATATGTAATTTATTTGAGGTTTTAGTTTTTATTCTGGTATATATATATATGATGAACCTTTTTACAAAGTAAACCACAGATATACTGATAGACAATGGTAAGAAAACTGAACAGTGATTAAATGTTTCTTTCAGTCTCACCTTTTAGTCCATATAAGGGCTAAAGTAAAACTTCATAAGACCACTTATTCACCCACATCATGCTATGTTTATTCTCTAGGATTCTTCCTCTGGCATCTTGGCGGAAACCCACAATAAAGGGTTGCTTTATTAGTTGACTTATACATCTTCTGCAAGAGACAATTAGCAAATATAAAAGAATTAAACCATGAATATTTCATTTTGAATAAAATATTTGACAATAGCATTCCAACAAATTGTGTCAACTTTTCACAAACATTTTTACTTGTAAAATTTATTTAGTTTTGAATTTGCCTATACATCTAGTGTAGTAATACCACCAATCGTTTATTAATTTTCTAGATAAATAAAACGCATAATGTTGTATAGATCATAAACAATGCATGTGGTTCATGAATATTATCAGCTTATGTTTTACTTTATGGTAAGTAACACTGAAAAAAAATCACTGTATAGAGAGATAGATATATAATGTATATTAAATTTGATTAGCATTGTTTGGAAATCAATATTGACAATCTGTTATGTTATCACAAATAGGCATTTCATAAGTGCACGAGGAAAAATATTTTTTTAATTCTAATGGCTTTAAATAACTCATTGCAAAATTAATTTCTAAATAGCAAATAAATGTCAATGCTATAGCAGCTAATAATAGGCCTTGATTTCAATAGGATTTTCATTAGTTGGAACTTTTCTTGGGCTTATTTCACTTCTCAAGCCTGAATTTATTGCAGAATTATAATCACTATGCCAGTAAATTTATGAATTAATATACTTTCTTCATTCTTAAGGGACAAATTCGTGAAAAGTCAATTTGATTAAAAATGTTCTTAATGAAATCAATAACATCCACTACAATAATATACGAACATATCTATTATATAAAATGTAGGCTATCTGCCTGTATGTGACAGATTTTTTATCCCTATGCATGCCGATATTTTTTAAGCTAACCATCTAAATTTTTGATATTTAAACCAGGCCAATGCATACTTTTTTTCGTCTTAAGATCACTTTGTGCCCCTCTTCTAAGATGGTCAGACTTCGGAATCGTAGTATGCGAGTTTCAATCCCAGTTATTCCATTTGCGTTCATATCTCTACTAATGCCCTTGGGAAAGGCATGAATCTCCCACCGTTCCCTCCAGTTATGGGTTCGATAGCGCAAGTTTTGTTATTAAAAAAAACTGAGTGTGTACAAAAACTAATGATTATCAAAAATGATTGTTCTCGGCATTAAATAACCTAAAAGGTTGATATGCCATAAAACTTAAGCAGACTCCTTTAAGACAGTCCAATTTTTCGCACTTTTTTGGCCAAAAAGATACCTAAACCACCTTTTGATCATCTCAACAAAAATTCACATACTGTTGGAAAAAAACAAACAAAAAACGATGGTTAGTATGACTGGCCAATTGTAGAGATGCACTGCATAGTTTGGAAGCTATGGTCAAATCATTTTTGCTGAATGCTTCCTTTGGTTGAAGTATTTTTTATTGATTTTTGCCCACTTATGAATCTGTTTTCCTTCTGACAATTTGTATGTTAATAGATATTTTTTCAGTGCAAATTTTAGTGATCAATAAAAATCACTTGGAAAATGCAACTGCTGTGTTGAAAATGATGAGCAGTTTTTCTCATTTTTTATCACACCAAAAATTTTCCAAGTTGTTATGGTGCTAGTCTTTTATATATCTTTTCTAAAATAATCTACTTCCATTTATTTTTTTATGAAAGCCGGATCTGAGTCAAAATTTATTAATAGCTATTTTAAAATCCTGTCCAAATATTAAAAAATGGAATAAAATATTCATATACCTGAATATGAAACCAGGTTATAAATAAGTATTATTCAAGAGTTTTTTTTTAACTATTTGTTTAAAATAAGTGATTTTAGATTCTCATGAATTGGTAATGTAATATTTTATTGTATCTAATATATAGATTATGAATGTAAACATAGATTAAATCATTTTGATATTAAGCCAAATTCAAAATAACTTCTGAAATTCTGGTTTTATTCATGTTATTTGAAATTCAGTGGCATTTTTTTTCTATCTGTGTCTATAAGTTTTGGATTTTCTAAAAAAAACTAAATCTTTATGAAATTTAAAACAAATGACTTGTGTATTTCTTTCAAGGGTTCTAAAAGCTTTAGAAGATGAACCAATCAGTTATTAAATATTCAGATAGCTCCAACTTGCATAAAATTTGAACGGTAATTTTGTAAATGTTTTATTTGATTTAAAACAATATTTGTTCTTCCTCCCCATCAAGATTTTTTTCCTTTCTTGTTTAAAGACTTAGAAACTGTTTTTTAGTTCAGGGATTAAGTTATGTTTTTGGAGGAAATTCCCTTTTAATTTTTCTTATCAATCTTAATTTGCATAACATCATTAACTTAGTTTTTCATATTTTCTATCTTATTAATGACATATTTTCAGTTGGATTTATTTGAAGATTATTAGGGCACACAAAAACTCATATCTTCTAATTTGCTTGACATTTTTTTGCATATGTACTTACGTTTGCTGTTTAGCTGAAAGAAATCAAACATCAAGAATAAAAGGTTTAAAAAAAAATTATTATTTTGAAACAAACATGTAAATTAAAACTCCTGGGCATTGTTGATTATAAATCTATAGATGAGCTTATTGTTTTCATGGATTGGCCTACTCAAACTTAAAAGGATAAATTAAAAAATATTTTAAGATATCAAATTTTCCATCTGCCTAAAGCACTGAAAAAAAAACATCAAATTGAAAACTGATCTAAAAAGTAATCCTAGGAATTAGGCAGAAAAATATATTTTAATGGACTGTCGCACTCCATTTTTTTTATTGAAATGAAAGCAGAAGTTTTAACAAGAATGTGATGGAAATCTAGGTCCATAAAACCTGAAATGGAACTAATAAACATAAAAAATTGAAAAATGGTCTTTTGAAATTAATAATGTAGAACTTCTAAATATTTTTTAAGTGTTTGCACAATATTTGAAGTACTAATGCATTTATGTGCAACCAAGGGTTAAGCTTCTAAAAAATAAAATTTGAGTGTGATTCTAAAAGTTTTTCCCTGTTTGGCTGTGATTTATTTAACACCATTTGATGTACTTTGAAGTTTAAAAGTTTAAACTTTTCTGCATCACTACAGTAGTTTCTATCGTTTTTTATGGTTCAACCACTTCATTTTGGTGTTTTTTATAGTCATAGTTCCTTTTTTGTTTTTTCTTTTGATATAATGTTATTTTAAACTTGATATGTGGATTAAATTGGCAACCCCTGCTACACACACAAAAAAAATGGAAATTGAATTTTTTTCCTTTTTAATGTTTAATTATTTTTGTATTGCAGTGAGAAAGCTGTCTTATCCCCCATAAGGCATCGTCGCATCACAGATCTTCCAATGCCACCTGTGGTGGATGATCCAGATCCCGACTTGGATGCAGAAAATGAAAATCCTGATAATGAACAGAAACCATCATCTCTTGATTTAGAAATGATGGAAATGAAGAACAGAATGAATTCCAATTGCTCTTCTGCTCCGAAACTTAAGAGGCCAAAGTAAGACAATCATTTCATACTCATTTTAAAGAAATAGTTGTGGTAATAGCATAGACATTAGAGCTCTAATATCCCAGTTAAAATCCTTATCTGTTAATTCTTTACTTTTGTACTAATATTATTTTCCTCCAGCTATGAGCTTAAATAATTTTGCTACAGTTTTATGAAAGAAAATCACTTATTCATAAAAATGGTTAAATCTTTTTTTGGCTGATAACAGAGCCTACAATTGTTATTAAATAAATTAAAGTGAAGTCTTGTAAACTTAACAATTTGTGTAGATATTACACAGAGAATTTGTATATTGAAGGAAATACTGTTCTTCAAAACTATAATAATTCACCACATTTTTGTTAAAGTACCTTTTCTGTTTCTAAAACATCCTTTTCAGAATTTGTGTGAATAGACGATATAATGAAAGGAATAAAGGTGATTGGGGAGAAAGGTGTGTTGATGTATTCCGGAAAATTTGCCAGATTGGTGAGGGGACCTATGGCCAGGTATATAAAGCTGAGGATACATTTTCTGGTAAGATTTATTTTCAAGAACTTTTGCTTAAAATTTCTCTGCTCTGCTCTTCAAAGGCTGATGCTTTTTTTATATTATTTAATGCCTACAAAAGAAGACAGTAAAATAAATATCAATAAAATTTAAAAATCAATGGATTTATTTTTTGCTATTTGAGTTATTTTCATAACAAGATAATATTTTCTAAAACCAAAACAATATCAAAATGAAATAAATAAGAATTGAATAATAAAATTATTTAGTAATAATTTAGTTATTTTCATTAGTTGTTTTATTAAATTATTTCAGGACTTTAAAAAGAATATCCCTATAAGATAAATTGAAAAGAAAGTAATCATTATGCCAAGACCTGCAAAGTAGCTTATTAGTGTAATTTTTTAAAAGTTTTGTCTTTACTCTTGTTAGAATAAATGCTTGTAAGCAAATAATGAGTGACTGATATCATTGTGAACATTTTTTTAATTACTTTCTTTTTTTTAATTTTAAATTTCAGGTGAACTAGTAGCTTTGAAAAAAGTTCGATTAGAAAATGAGAAAGAGGGTTTTCCCATTACAGCTGTACGAGAAATTAAGATACTTAGGCAGCTGAACCATCCAAACATAGTGAATCTAAAGGAAATTGTCACTGATAAACAGGATGCCTTAGATTTTAGAAAAGATAAAGGTAAGATTCCTATTGTTGTACCGTAAACTGCATTAACACTTCTTTTCATAAAAATTATTGTTAAAATTGAAAAATCATCCTAATTTAGAAAAAAAACAATTTTGTGCATGTATGGAAAATGGTGACACCTCTAGATTTTACTATATATATGTATGTATGTATGTAAAACTTAATTAATCTTAAATGTTGGTATAAGTTATTGCTCTTCCCATTCAATCTGTCCGACAGAATTTTACATTAAGTCATTTAAATAAATTTTAAGATTTTAAATAAACTATTCAACAAAAATAATTACGATACTCAGAGTTCAACTATATATCAATGTACAAAAGATAACATTCAGATCTCATTTTTTTCTATTTTTTATTGTACTATATTTATCTGTAAAACCATGATTTTCATAGTGTGATACTTCATAATTATCCTCAAAATTCTTTTTCATTTATGAGGTGATTTTGCTGAACATTTATTTATACTGTCTTCCATTTACATTTAAAGCACCCTTAAATGATTAATATTCAAATGACCTAATGCTAAATTTTTTCCAAGAATTTTAATATTACCATTAATTTCTTGGTATGCATTTTTGGTATAGTAATATTCAGGAGAAACATTTGTTAAATTGTGTTATAAAGGAAGATAGTACTATTAGCATGAATTGAATTTCTTATATGGAATTTTTCTCATTAACTAATGATGCTTTAATTTAGATTTTAAGAAATTAAGATGTAGTGACCTAAAGCTAGTTCCACCTGGCTCAGAATTGAAATTGCTAGTAAAAACAAAGTGAAAACAGAAGATCAGGAGAAGAATGCTAAAGATATGATATGTAATGAGGCCGAAGGATTCATCATCCGAAATGTTGTGATAGTAACAATGATAAAGATGATGAAAACAGTCCAAAAAATAGATGTACTAAGATTTTAAAGTATGTAAAAAAAGAAATCTTCTCCCCATCCCTGCATTATAAAAGAAAAAGAAATTATGAATCATGAAGTTAATTTTAAAATCTTTTTTTGAAAAAGACAAACTATTACAAGACTTCAGCATTATATGACCTGACCTACCAGAAGTTGACATACCATAAAATCCAAGCAGCCAAACCAAGTATACAATAATTGACTATATTTTATCTACATTTTTATTTTCAGGTGCCTTTTACCTTGTATTTGAATATATGGATCACGATTTAATGGGGTTATTAGAGTCTGGATTGGTCCATTTTAATCATGACCACATTGCATCTTTCACTAAGCAGCTTCTTGATGGTTTGAATTACTGCCACAAGAAAGACTTTTTACACAGAGACATTAAATGTTCCAACATTTTACTCAATAACAGGTAAACTATCTTCTTTTCTAATATTTACATAATCTCTCCCACTCTCTCAATTTTTCTCACTCTCTCTCTCAGAAATATATATATATATGTATATATATGTGTGTCTATATATATATTCAAGCATATGAACAAAGCCACATGAGGAAAATGATGGTGCACCAAAGCACCATTGCAACAATAATGGATTTCGATATTAAAAATAATGATTAAAATGATATACAAAATAAAAAGAAATAAAATTTAAACAATTACAAAAATAGAATGGAAAACAGTCCTGAGGATGGTCGAAGACTACCGAAAATGTTCAGCAACATCTATGTGTGTATATTATTCAAACATATTTGATTTTTCTTTTTCCTTTCTTTAATTTTCAATTTTTTCTTGCTTTTCAGCAAGACATTTGATCTTGAGGTCTAAAGTGTATAAAGAGTTAGCAATAACCACGGAATTGGAAACTATTTATCCATTTTGGATGCAAACATCAAATGTCTTGCTCAACAGCTAGAAAAATACTCAAATTATTAGAAAAGAAAACAGCATCATGTTTAATCAAGTATGTTTGAATAATCAACTGCTGCCTAATTATGCTGAATATATATGTATATATATATGGTTATTATTATTTATCTGGATATTTGATATTGTTTTTTTTTAAATTACCTTACCTTTAAAGGTAAATGCATGCATCAACTTAGACACATTTGATATTAAGTTTTTATCTTGTCTTTTATCAAGGGGCCAAATAAAACTTGCTGATTTTGGTTTGGCTCGGTATTACGAACCAGAAGATAGAGACAGGTTATATACGAACAAAGTCATCACTCTTTGGTACCGTCCACCAGAGCTTCTCCTAGGGGAGGAGCGATATGGGCCAGCCATAGACGTTTGGAGTTGTGGGTAAGTAGTGCTAGTTTGTTTTATGAAAGTATTTGTTTACACTTATATTGTAAATATTTTTTATTGTATAGTTTAAACTTGAGATAAGATCAAATCCAAAACAAAATCAACCACTATAACACATTCTACACATGTTGGGAAAATTTGACTAAGAAGTAGAAAGTTCTCTACAAGGGAAAATAAGGAATTGATATATGATTTCAGACATTGAAAACAAACTAGTAGTAATCTTTTGCTGTTTCCTATAAATTGTATTATATAACAAGGTGAGATTGAGGTTATTAATATTATTATTATTCTGATAGTATAATGTTTAGAAAAGTTGAATGATGAGAACAGGTTTTAGGGAATTATGGATTGAAGAAACCTGGTAAAATTATATACATTGGACATTTCCAATCAAAAGGTACAAATAACTAGGTTATAATACAGTAAACATTTAAGATCACAATTGAACTCTATCCAAACATTAACTGGTTTTAAGGAAACCTTAATGCATAGAATCCTTCACTCACAATTGTAAATTGTGTATTCTTTATCTGAAATTCCATAACATTAGTGTTTTGGGTTCTGACATTTTCACAACTGAAAAAAAAATTTACTTTGAGGAACTATTTATTCAAAACTACCTTTAAGATAGAAATGTATTTTATACTTTCCTTAAATTTTCCCAAGCAAAATTTGTTTGCACTAATTAACCCATTATTTCAATCTTTAGCCACAAATTGGATACTGGAATTTTAGCTAGCTTTGTCCCAAAATCTGACCAATTACAATATGTCTGTTTATTTACTGTAACAGTATTTCATAGCAATTAATGATGGTTTTATTTAAGATTGTGTTGTTATTAAATCCTCACAAATGTGCAACATATACGCTTGGTGGAATATAGTATAATGTTGAGGAGTTTACATATTTTCTTTTCCCCACCGTAAGTGTAGGTTACAGAATGAAAAATCTAGTGTGATATAGACGTCTAGGCCCACAGTATATTTCTGCAGAAAAAAAAAAGCTCTTCAACTTAGAGTAATTCTTAGAGAGACAGTTTCATATAAAAATGTTATGGCTGATAAAACAAGTGTGCCTGCCATATATATATATATATATATATATATATATACACGAATTCACCGTGATTGGAAGAGACAACACTAGAATTGCAACAGAACAAGGAGCACCGGACAGCTGTTTCGT